>MJUU01041650.1:15650-34759 GCA_002080025.1 Modiolus philippinarum
AAAAAATATGAGTCTTTAACATTTTCAGGAAATTTACCAAAGTTGGAACCGGAATCAAAATTCCGAAACTTCATTGCACATCTGCAGACTTTATGCAACAATTCTAAAACAAAATTAAATCCATAAATAAATAAATGTAGGAGTTCCACTGAAAAGCTCACATGTGTCAAAATCGACATCTTGGGGCCTCTTGTTTGCATCAAGACTAATTCAAAAAATCCGAAAGCTTATTGCGCATCTGCAGCATATATGCAACAATTCTATAACAAAATCAAAACATTTAATCCAAAAATGAAGGAGGAGTTCCACTGACAAGCTCACAGTTGTCAAAATAGACATCTTGGGGCCTCTTGTTTGCACCAAGACCAATATAAAAAATCCTAAAGCTTATTGCGCATCTGCAGCATATATGCAACAATTCTAAAACAAAATTAAAACACTAAATCCAAAAATGAGCGAGGAGTTCCACTGACAAGGTTCATCTAACAGACAGACGGACAGACGGACGGACAGACAGATGGACGGACGGACGGACGGGACCAAAACAATATCCCCGCATTTTCTTCTATCGGGGATAAAAATATTTATCTTATACCGAGTTGCAACTAGATGCGATCGATCTAAATTTAGATTGTAAAAACCCGTTTTATGTTCACATTTGAAACATTTGACTCGATTGCGATCGAATTTAATCGTTCACATTAAAAACGGTTGCGATCGATCCATGCTTATTTCAAAACACAAGAATCAATGGCAATCGTCTCTATTTGAATCGATTTTCTTTTAAGGAATCAAAAAGGTCGATTTTTCCCTAAAACCAATAAACAAAGGTACAGAGAATAACATATGAATACAAATAATATGATACAAAGATTTACTAAGGTGGTGCACAATTGATTTACATAATATATAGTAAATAAAACAAGATTTAAATTGAAAGATTAAAGATTAAAGTAGATGCAAGCTTAAGTTAGGTGGTTGGTAGACTGACATTTTCCTTTATTATTCTTATGAATTCACACAGTCTTTTTAAAATCAAAATTTTAGTAGTGCTAAAAGGAGATTTCAGTTTTAATGTGTTGGGTCTTTTATGAAAGTGCGAGGGTAAAATTTTTCTTTCGTTTTTCAATTTGGGACATTCCAAGATATAATGGTTTTCATCGCCTAGTGTAGAAAAATTACACAAGTTACATTTCCTTTCTGACCTATCAATTTGAAACCATCGTCCGCGCTCTATTGGTAAGGAATTATTTAAGGTTCGAAATTTGCATAAAGTTATAATATCGTGATCACAAAGTATATCAAAATATTCTTGGAAGCTTCAGTCTGTTTTAAAAGAATTATAATTTATACATTTGGAGAGTTTTGATTTTCAGAGTATTCGATCTCTTAAAACTATAAACCCCCGAAACTGATTGCAATCGAAAGCCGTAGAATAAAATATTGTAACTGTGATTTACGGGGTCACAAATAAGAGATAAAAGTAGTCAAGTTCGTTTAAAATGAAAACAAATGGGAATATACTCCAAACTGATATAGTTGGAAAGAATAAAAGAAACACGAATAAGGCCAAACCAAATTAACATTTAGTTCTTCCGACATCCAAATGACAATGACAATTTGAAACCGAGAGTGAAAATAACAATTTTTGGGATTTTCCCAAAGAAACAAGATTTCTAGAAGCGAAAGATAAAGATTTTCCAAAATTATTAAATAACAAAAAAAAGACATGTTTAAATAAGTCAAACGACAAAAATGCCAGCGATTTGCAATAGTTTCCAAGAAATAAAAAGAAGTTTTAAGCCAATCAAAATGCCAGCGGGCAATTAAAATTTTCAACATTATTTTGGGCATCAATAAGTAGTTTAAGCTCGTTTAAACTGCACATATACAATAACATGCTCGTTTGGAGAAACTATCTGTTCACAAATATATATTGGTTACTCACTCCTAGATTTGAGAATGTGTTATCAAACTGGTTATTTTCTCTTTTATCAGGTTTTTTGCTACAATGTTCTACTGCAAAAGCATATTTTAGAAAACAGAGGGAGAGGGCTTTAAATAATGTTGTTATAACTTGTGCCCGATCCCTTTGCTTTATTTGCAATAAAATATGTTTAATTCAGAAAACAGTGAAAAACGCAATTAGACAGTTTTAAACTAAGAGCGGGAAAAAATTATCATATTTTTAATCGAGCTCAAAATAAATTAAAAACATCCGAAAAACCTAGATTTGACATGATCTAAAAGAAAACATTTTTGCGAGAGCTGCAGTTGGTCGTGATAGTTTGTCAGTATTTGACCCTGTATTTTTTTTTCATCTGTCACCTTTTCATGAAATTTTCATCAGTCGAACGGAAAAATATTTCAATGGAGAAAAAAAATGATTGTCATTAATGCGGTTCGCTCGAAAACGATGTACTTGACTTGATGCAAAATAAAATTTGGGTATTTTAGCTTCATTTGATTCATCTGGATTCTGAATAAATTGTCAGTTCTTCTTTCATGAAGTGACAAACTTTGACTTATAGATAGCAGTATGTACTCGGTTCACCACCAATTAATTTTTGATTTTGCTGTTCGTTGTCAGTAAGGTGCTCCAAAATGAATATACATAAAAATAAAAATATTATACAATAATTTCCGATTGTTTCTAAAATTAATGCACTAAGCATGCATACAAAAGTAATACAGCAAATTAAAAGGGATGGCAGTGAACGAAATGAGTAACGTCATTTTTTAAAATTATTTTTGAACGTCTTTTTAAGCGTAACGTCAAGTATCACCAACAACGCGCGTAACGTCAGTACCTTAATTAGGTCTTCCGTCTTTTGGTTGTCTTGAGTTTGTCTTGTCTCTAGACTTGATTTGTGTATTCTTGTGCTTTTTTTTCCTTCGGTATTCTATAGCCGTTGGTTTTGAACAGACACCACATGAAAAAATTAATTAAAAAAAATAACGAAATCAAAATAAAACAACACAATCTAAAACAAATTGATAAGAATAAAAATGCGATTGAAAATAAAAATAAAATAACAAATATAAAAGAGAAAAAGCGAAAAGGGGAAACCAATATAACAAACCATCTCAACCCCAATCGTGTTAAATCTAAATTCCACAATTCGACTTTGGTAAAATAATTTTGAATAGAGTACAGTCAAATTAGAAAAAAATTAGATAGCGTCTTGATCAACAGAAGTTATACATTTTCGGTTGCAAATCTAACTTGAAGTCACTTGACGAGACTTAAATATTGAAAAAAAACACTGTAAGAACTTTCCCGAATTTTCGTTATTTTTTTGAGATGCAAGGCAGACATGTCGAAACGTTTCTTTAAAACAAAAGTTTGCAAGAACCAAAGTCTTTTATTAAATGGTTTCTACATACTATTCCGAAAATAAGTAAAATGAAGATGACTTCCGTTTGAAGAATTCATCTATTTTATCTTCACAACACTAAACTTATTTGCATGCATTTGCTACTGTAGCCAAGTAAGTTAAATATATGGCCAAAGTTGAGATAACTAAATTTTATTTTATTTATTGTATATCAATACCCGAAAAATGCTTTTTATTAAATGGACATATGAATATTAACCAAATATCTTTAAATGTAATAATGTGAAACGTTCATAGAAATACTAAATTATATCAGTGTCCAATATGAATTTTCAAAATGTTTTATTACAATATGAAGTCCATATCACTCGGGTGTTGGCAATCGCTTTCTATATATATATATATATATATAAAACAAAAAAAAAAAAAACGATTTTTCGTGTTAATAAAACGCTTTTGAGATATTTGGCTAAATAGGGTTTTTTGTTACCCACTCTATGAAAGTGTTCATGAGTATGTCCTTGTGTACTCTTCGTTGATTCATTATTTTGCTTCGTCGTAATTGGTTTCGAGGATTTCATTTTCACGGTTTCTATCTTTGAAATTGTGCTTTAGGTCATCAATTTGATTTAAGAATCGTTTCACCTGTCGATGCAACTTCTTATCATCAGAATTATAAATTTTGTTCACACATGTCATTGATTGTTTCGGCAATGATATAATGGTTCAATTACTCTGAAAATGCATTGTTCTTTAGATTCATTTATTTTCTTTAGTTGATAAATTATTCTCTGCTCTTTTGAGTTGATCTGTAAAAGCACCTCCTGTTGACCCAGAAAGTCAACACAATTGAATCACATATCACATTTGCAGAAACTAATTAAACAGCAACTTCGGTATATGTAATTTATTACCACTGGGGCGATGCCTGAGGACTGTTAGTCCCCGACTGTGTGCACCAACCTAATAGCAAGAAATTCGGTGCTGGCCTGAAAACCGATTTTAATTAGAAACTTGCAATATTATCTAAATTTAACAAAATTTTGTTTAATACTAAGGAATATTTCCCTCTCGCATAGCTCTGTCCTTAGCTGATTTTGGCTTTACTATTTAGGTCTTTTTGGTAGTTTGTTCTCTATCAGCTTTAACACATATTTCGGTATTTGGATTTCGACATAAGTTGTCGATATACGCATCTGCAGAAACTAAAAGAACAGCAACTTCGGTATTTGTTATTTATGCTATGGACTGAGAGTTGTTCGAAGATTAGAAAAAAAGAAGGGAAACGAGAAATGTGTCAAAGAGACAACGACCCAAAGGGGAGTAATAACAACTCAAAGCCACCATAAGATCTTCAATGAACGCCGAGGAAACCCCACACCCAACGGCGGGTCGGAGTCGGCCCCCTAAATAAAGAGAAATCAAGTTCAGCGAAATAAACATCCTACTTTCTTTATATTTCTAGTCCCTATTTTGACTCTGCAGCTGTTTTGCTACTAACTTTGTCACTATTGTGCTCGTTCTTCGTCTCTGTTACTGGTGACAATTTTAGTGAGCCAGACATTTGCCAAATTTTTCGGCATTTCCTTTGAAAAGATGGAGTTTTTTCAACACTTGTAACAGTGTAGTCCTTTGGCTTGACACAATTCAAATTCTTCATAAAATATAACTAGTTTTAAGTACATCAGTACTGTCTTGTAGATAATAAATCATGGCTCAAAATTAACATTATCTCGTCAATTTAAATTCTTGATGTTTCTTCCTTTTTGTATTGATATATTGGTTATTGTACCCCGATCTTTCAATATGATTTGACATACGGATACCACTTGCAAATTATTTTGGCTTAGCCGCCAAACTTTCACTAGAATGAATGAAGGTTACAATATAGGTAAGATGGTAAAATGACTGTAGAATAGGAATTTAAAATATTTTGCTTTGCACATTCCAGAACATGATTTATAATTTGTTACGTGAGCCTAACTTTAAAACAATAACGATGGAATATAGCAGCGAACAAGTCTGAATCAACTGACATTGACTTTCTAAGAAAATTGAAAAATTAGTCAAGAAATTAACAACAAAATTAAAAGATAACAGGATTAAGAAGGATTAATGTCAATCTTGAGAAATTATCTAGAGCCGTATTTTATCTAGAGCTGTATATTAGAAGCTATACAAACCTTTATTATGACAATTCTGTAATTTTCTAAGAAGTCAAGAAAGGGGTGCTATAGTAATTATGGACAGAGTTTATTACCGAGAAGAAGGCATGGAAAAATTGGACGACAAATATGATTATTTTAAGCAAGCAAAAAGTGTAACAAGGAAATGTTAAAAGCAATAAAAAATTGGTAGATAAATATTCGGAATCGCTGACGACACACGAAATAGACTACTTGTGTAACTCTGAAATAAAAGAGAGTATTTTTATGGTTTGCCAAAAATACACAAAGTGTTTAAATACAAAAAACTTAAGATTCTTAGACCGCACAATTTAAAATTACGTCCGATCGTAGCCGGTCCACAATCAGTTATACAACGTTTGAGTAATTTCCTATATGGTGAATGAAAGGATATGGGGTACATATACATTAGACATATATGGGGTAGATGCACATTAGACAAAGTCTCTACAAATACATGGTAAAAGCAAGCAAAGGAACATCGGTTTTATTGTTGTTCTTCATCTTCAAGTCACCATAAGGCTTTCAGCAATGAGCTTTGCTCATACCTCATAGTAAGTTCAAGACGGCCCCTAGCACCGGTTTAAGCGGAATTCTTTGCAAATTGTCGAACAGCCCTACATCCATTTCTTTTCGGGTCATGGATGCGGGATCGTCAACAAACATAGATTAAACTGGCAAAGCGCTCTTACAATCACTGTCATCCGTTGCCCGACAAAAGCACTAGAGTCTAGTGGACGATTACAACATATAGACAAACACAGGGCACTCATCATGTCGATTGTACGAAAACTTGATATTCAATAGTGAGAAGTGGACACTTTAAACAGGTGGTCAGAATTACATTTCGAAATTACAAATAATAAATGCAAAATTTGAAAGAATGATGGTATATCCATATGAGAAATTATCTGACGAACAAGTGCACCATAACTGAAATAAACAGAGAGAGCACATCTCTCGCACGGAGAATCTTTTAACGGACTCTACATACCCTCAACAGTACCAAAGGAAACGATTCTAACCAGTTTCGATGTTGTAAGTCCCGACACTTGTATGCCACATGAGTTAGGGTTAACAGCAATTACATTATTGATCGAGAATGACAGAGAGAAAGTAGACCGACTTTATTTTCGCGGTTCTCAAAATAGTTCGTGAGGAAAATAAATTTTATTTGATGGTTCTACAAATCAACAAATAAAAGGTACAGCTATGGGTACAACGGTAGCACCCACCTATGTAAATATAGTCATGGCATGTCTTGAAAAAATGTACATTGAAATTAGCGAAAACACTTGATGACAATTTCATGGAACATGTTAAATGGCATAGAAAAAATACCTTGATGACTGTTTTAGTTTTTGGATCAAAACACAAGATGATATTTTATCTTTGCTCGAGCTCCTTAATTCTCTCCATCCGTCAATCAAATTCAGCGTAGACACATGAACAGTAAAGCTGCCTTTTTGAATATTTTAATTAATATGCAAAACTGCAGAATAATAACCGATAAATTTGATAAAAAACGGATACGAACTAACATTTGAATTTTCATTCCTGCCAACTCCCCTCATACAAAACGGAACATTCCATATAATATGGGGAGACGAGTAAGTCATACACAAAGAACTAGGCAAATTCTACTTAACAAAGAACATAGGCAAATCCTACTAATTATGTCATTTTCTCCTCAGAAACACTATCCTGCAAAATTGATATCCGACGGCATTAAAAAGCAACTCAATTGACAACCGAGGAATTATGATAACACGAGAAAAATCATCTTCGGGTTTGATCTAACAACGCACAAGCCGGGTATATCAAATGTGTTTAATCTAGTAAGATTCTACACATTGTCTATTCTATACATAAATACTCATCTATAATAATGAAAAATTCCGGCCAATTAAGTTTGAAATTCGAAGCGGGATCATGACATTTTGACTGTAGAAGCCATTGTAAAACTGCCGAGTAAGCTATCTTTGACAGAAAAGTACACATCAAAGATAAATATGTAGCAAATTTGTCCGCATATGACTGTGAAATATAACTCGCATAGATTCATAAACAGTTGTCCCTGTTTAACTTACTCAAGAAAATTCGCGGCCAAATTAAATTGAAAATATGTAATTCCAAGCTTTCCAGCGACGGGAGATCCTTCTACAGACTGGTTTTAACCACAATTTCTACGTTTTAAAATTTCCACAACAAAAACTTTTCATTACGGAATATGACATTAATACAGTACTTTTAGAAAAAAAGACGTGGTAGTATGAAAATAATCCGGAACACTAAGATGTACTTTCGAAGTTAAATTTTAATAAAGGGAAGTAATTCACCCAAAAGGGGCGTGGTCACGTGATTTCATCTCATGAATAAAATACCCCCGATTCTGCCTTATGCGTTACAACGCACAAGCCGGGTATATCAAATGTGTTTAATAACGTCAAATTGAAGTTGCGGGTTTTATTTCTAAATTTTATTATGATAACAGTTTTAAGGGCAGAACACGTTATACATAGTCGATTCCAACAAAAACCTGAAAAAAAACTTATACGAGCAAAATTCGATATCAATATACAAACATCCAGTGTAAAAATTTGTGGCGACAAGAGAAGTGGTGTATATTCCGGGGATAATTATAACTTTTCAGAAACCGGCACAACGAAAACATGCTCGAAAGAGCTCGAATAAAAAAATACAAACTCGAGACATTACTTTATGAATTATCCCGTTCAGTGATCACATAGTAACGAGTAAAAATTCAAACTTTAAAAGTATCCCTTTTTATAAGTGTAAAACATAAGACGCAATACGCCGAGAAAATACGGAAACATACTCTATTAGTATATTCAATCCAAAGTTAAATCGTTCACGTCTGAAATAAGCAAAAACGCCTGAATGTAAGAACAACACAACAACGTTATTTAAGAAATAATTCATGGGCGCCGGTGGTTTGTTTGAGATTTACATATGGGTGGCCATTATTTTCGTTAATATTCTGTCCAGAGCGTAGCGCAGCGGAGCGAGGGGTAAAATAAACGAAAATAATGGACACCCATATGTAAATCGACTACAAACCACCGGCGAACATGAATTATTTCGATTCTAATATGACATTTAATGATCTGGACAGANCACAAGATGATATTTTATCTTTGCTCGAGCTCCTTAATTCTCTCCATCCGTCAATCAAATTCAGCGTAGACACATGAACAGTAAAGCTGCCATTTTTGAATATTTTAATTAATATGCAAAACTGCAGAATAATAACCGATAAATTTGATAAAAAACGGATACGAACTAACATTTGAACTTTCATTCCTGCCATCTCCCCGCATACAAAACGGAACATTCCATATAATATGGGGAGACGAGTAAGTCATACACAAAGAATTGGGCAAATTCTACTTAACAAAGAACATAGGCAAATCCTACTAATTATGTCATTTTCTCCTCAGAAACACTTTCCTGCAAAATTGATATCCGACGGCATTAAAAAGCAACTCAATTGACAACCGAAGAATTATGATAACACGAGAAAAATCATCTTCGGGTTTGATCTAACAACGCACAAGCCGGGTATATCAAATGTGTTTAATCTAGTAAGATTCTACACATTGTCTATTCTATACATAAATACTTATCTATAATAATGAAAATTTCCGGCCAATTAAGTTTGAAATTCGAAGCGGGATCATGACATTTTGACTGTAGAAGCCATTGTAAAACTGCCGAGTAAGCTATCTTTGACAGAAAAGTACACATCAAAGATAAATATGTAGCAAATTTGTCCGCATATGACTGTGAAATATAACTCGCATAGATTCATAAACAGTTGTCCCTGTTTAACTTACTCAAGAAAATTCGCGGCCAAATTAAATTGAAAATGTGTAATTCCAAGCTTTCCAGCGACGGGAGATCCTTCTACAGACTGGTTTTAACCACAATTTCTACGTTTTAAAATTTCAACAACAAAAACTTTTCATTACGGAATATAACATTAATACCGTACTTTTAGAAAAAAAGACGTGGTAGAATGAAAATAATCCGGCACACTTAGATGTACTTTCGAAGTTAAATTTTAATAAAGGGAAGTAATTCACCCAAAAGGGGCGTGGTCACGTGATTTCATCTCATAAATAAAATACCCCCGATTCTGCCTTATGCGTTACAACGCACAAGCCGGGTATATCAAATGTGTTTAATAACGTCAAATTGAAGTTGCGGGGTTTATTTCTAAATTTTATTATGATAACAGTTTTAAGGGCAGAACACGTTATACATAGTCGATTCCAACAAAAACCTGAAAAAAACTTATACGAGCAAAATTCGATATAAATATACAAACATCCAGTGTAAAAATTTGTGGCGACAAGAGAAGTGGTGTATATTCCGGGGATAATTATAACTTTTCAGAAACCGACACATCGAAAACATTCTCGAAAGAGCTCGAATCAAAAAATACAAACTCGAGACATTACTTTATGAATTATCCCGTTCAGTGATCACATAGTACATGTTAACGAGTAAAAATTCAAACTTTAAAAGTATCCCTTTTTATAAGTGTAAAACATAAGACACAATACGCCGAGAAAATACGGAAACATACTCTATTAGTATATTCAATCCAAAATTAAATCGTTCACGTCTGAAATAAGCAAAAACGCCTGAATGTAGGAACAATACAACAACGTTATTTAAGAAATAATTCATGGGCGCCGGTGTTTTGTTTGAGATTAACATATGGGTGGCCATTATTTTCGTTAATATTTTACCCAGAGCATAGCGCAGCGGAGCGAGGGGTAAAATAAACGAAAATAATGGACACCCATATGTAAATCTCAAACAAACCACCGGCGAACATGAATTATTTCGATTCTAATATGACATTTAATGATCTGGACAGACCTATAGTGCACACGGTAATGACAGCCATTTCATAAGATTTACTGACTTTTTTGTGCACAAAACATACTATGACGTCGTCTGTTTCAGCGCAAAGATTGTTGTGATGTCGCTCATAATGTTATTGGAGATTTTCATATGGCTGGTCGTCATGGTTTCCTTTGTTCTCATATTAGAATCTATAGTAACGCATAGTAACGTTTCACGTCTTGACAAGGACGAAGGGCTAGACTAAACAAGTCAAAATGAAAATGGAATAAATGTGCAAACTGGTCAGAATATACAAAGAATAAAAATGAAAATTCACACTTAAATTCCCATTTTTACTTTCCTACTGGTTTTACTGTTTATACAAATGTGAATATTCGTGTGGAGTTGGAATGCATTAGTGAAATTGTGAAAAGGAGAATCAACAGATATTTATAGATTTCAAGCAACAATATACATTGAATGATAATGAAAGAAAACCATTTCAAAAGGTGCTAAATAAAAGAAATAAAGACGCTGCTTTGAATTTAATTTTCGCATATTGCGATTTCAACCACTTATGTCTCTTCAGTGCGGATCAAATCAAAATATTTGGAAGACGCCTAATGGGCATGCTATATATTTTTGTGAGTTACTGAGAAGATATAAGATAATGTTAAACGTTGATGATGACCCTGTGTGTTCTTTTCACTAAAGGATCAAATCATTGCTATAAATATATGCTTACAGGAATTTCGAATATAACAGGATAACTAGATTGGATCTTGGAATATTCGACGATGTAACCAAGATGGGAGTCTTGTAAGTAAACTGTAAACAACATCAACGTCTTGTTAAAAAGGAAGTACTATTATGGGTGTAGACTAGACGTACATCTTCACTACGTTGCTCTGATTTTTATCCGTGTTGTTCATCTGTATATATGTATATCTTCATTTTTCTTTTTTTTGTCCCGTACTCAAGTGGTGTCCTTGTTTCTTAGTGTTTCCGATGTTGCCTTTATCCATGGATTTTTCGTTCTTTTGACTGACGGTTCGGTTCTCACTTACTTTTATTTCCGTGCATTGTGGCTGTTCCACATCCTTGTTTTGTCTTTGTTTTTTTCTGATGCTGTCGTTTTTATAATGTCTTTGGATTTTGATTTTTATGATAATCACTACCCTTGTTCCTTCGGTATTCCACTGCCGTTGTTTTTCTTAGTCACTTTCTCAACGAAATTTAATGGCAAATATAAACTAGATTTATTATTGTATCAAATTCTAAAAAAGTATAGCAAATCAGTATCTTTCATTAAAATTGTTAGAATGACATGGAGTTTGTTTATGCTGAAGTGTGGAGTCCGTATAAAGATTCCCCGTGAGAGAGATGTATGCTCTATATACATTTTAGTTATGGCGTACTTGTTCTTGAGAGAATTTCTCATATGAATGCACTTTTATACTTTCACATTTTGTTTTTGTTTGTTTTTTTGTTAATTTAAATTGTTATTCTGACCACGTCTCATGATTCTATTATTCCAAGTTGTTTTTACTATTGACTCAATTAGTGCCCTGTGGTTGTTTAAATAACAAAATACCGAAGTAAATGTAATTTTTTTTCTACATAAGAGCATTTTGACAACTAATGTCTCACCAGTGCAGATCAAATCAAAATATTTCGAAGTCCAAAAAACTTATAAAAGCTGAGAGAGAACAAATAAGTAAAAGGATCTAACTAGAAAAGCCAAAATTCAGCTAGCCAAGGACAGAGCTATGCATGAGTTTTATACAATAATTTGTAAAATTTAGATATTGCAAGTTTCAAAACAATCGGTTTTCGGGTCAGCACCGAAGTACTGACCACTGGGTTGAAATGTTGTGATCATGTTCTATTAGGCTTTTTGTCTGGCAATAAATGACAGCGATTGTAAGAGCACTTAACAAGTTAAGGTAATGATTGTTGACGATCCCATATCCATGGATCAAAAGGTAAAAAGGCATATATGTAGCGTTGCTTGACATTTAGTAAGTACTCCGCTCCAACCGATGCTAGGGGCTGTCCTGAACTTGCCTAGCTATGAGGTATGCATTAAGCTAAATGTTGAAGGCCTCGTGGTAACTTCAAGATGCAGAATAACAATAAAAGCATTGTTCAATTGCTTAGTATTACCATGTATTTGTAGAGACTCATTTGCATTTACTCAATATCCCTTCATTGTTAATGCTCATATAAACTCCGTCAGGAATGTTACCAGGAGTTCAAACAAAGCTCTCCCTGCTACGAATGGATCATCCGTCGATTGCATGGACATGCTCATATGAACTCCACAAGAAATGTGGCCAGGAAGTCAAACTAAGCTCTCCCTGCTTTGAATTAATCATCCCTCAATAAAATGGACAGGTTAAATGAACTCCATAAGGAATGCGACTGGGAAGTCAAACACAGCTCTTCCTGCTATGAAGGATCATCCGTCAATAACACGGTCATGCCCATATGAACTCCGTAAGGAATGTTACCGGGAAGTTAAACAGAGCTCTTCCTGCTATGAAGGATGATTCGTCAACACGGTCCTGCCCATATGAACTCCATAAGGACTTTGACCGGGAAGTCAAACAGAGCTCTCCCTGCTATGAATGGATCATCCGTCAATAACATGGGCATGCCCATATAAAATTCGTAAGGTATGTGACCGTGAAGTCAAACAGAGCTCTCCCTGTTTTGAATTGATCATCTGTCAATAAAATGGACATGCCCATATAAACTCCGTAAGGTATGTGACCGTGAAGGCAAATAGAGCTCTCCCTGCTTTGAATTGATCATCCGTCAATAACATAGACATGCTCATATGAACTCCGAAAGGAATGTGACCGGGAAGGCAAACACAGCTCTCCTTGCTATGAATGGATCATGCGCCAATAACAAGGACATGCCTATATGAACTCTGTAAAGAAAATGACCGGGAAGTCGAACAAAGCTCTCCCTTCAATGCATTGTTCATCCGTTAATAACATAGACATGCCCATATGAACCCCGTAAGGAATATGACCGGGAAGTCAAACAAAGCTCTCCCAGCTACGAATGGATTATCCATCAATAATATCGACATGCCCATATGAACTCCGTAAGGAATGTGACCAGAAATTCAACCAGAGCTCTCCATGCTATGACTGGATCAGCCGTCAAACATTCAGAGAATGATTTTATAACTTCCCTGTTTTAAGGCTGCATCACCTCCATTTTTTCGGCACATTGCGTATCATTTGTCATTGTCATGCCTTAAACAAATATACAATTTTGTCGTCGGAGCGAAATAAGAGTCTTAAAATTGATACGCTAAGGTTGTATTTAATACCACTACATAGGTCTAATGGATGTCACAATAAATGGAAGAAAGAATTCAATATTTCTAACTTCCAAGTGAGAATAGATAGTTTTGAGTTAATCTAAAGTACATAAAAATACTGAGGCTGCATTCCGTGTATGGCACTCGGTAGATGTCCTCGGTACTGGAATTGGCTTCCTATTTCGATATTTTTGGTAATGAGTAGTTCTTTCGGACAACTTTTGGATTATGGCTTTCCATATTATTTGATTTTTATGCTGCTAATGAGAGGTTACTCCTTGAAACAAGTGTACAGCATAACGAAGTGTATTGTTTTTGATGCAACTGCGGTATTTTTTGTATTATTTGAAAACTGCAATGTCCAAACTTAAGAAAATTTTGTTAAAACCTAAGAAGTATCTCCCTCTTGAATAACTCTGCATATTTTGGCTTTCCTTTAAGATCCTATTGGTTATTTGTTCATTATCAGGTTTTACACATATTTAGATTTTATTTGTTTCAAAATGCTTTGATTTGACCTGTACTGAAGAGACAAATTTAGAACTTTTCACGTGTATGATTGTTTATTTGTTTTTGTTTTATTAATTTTTTTTTTATCAAAATAAAAATAAATGCCAAAGTTCCATAACGAACAGCAACACTCTATGTTTTAAGATTATTTTAAACTTTTGTCAATATCAAGGATGAATAATTAGTGAACAGGACATAACGACATAAATGGAAAAGGTAAGTAAAGTATTAAAGCTAAAGAAATCACATTGGGAGGATGGGATAACCGCCGAATTTTACAAAACATATTGGTATCTAATAAAGCATTAGTAAATAAATTTAGGTAATCCAATGTATTTGAGAAAGAAATCGTTGATACAATCGCAATATTAAGGATTTATAACGGTGTTATACAAAAATGGAGAACGAGAAGATATCATAAAATTGGAGACCAATCACTTTACTAAATGTTGACTATTATAAGTTATCATGCATTGAACCAACTAACATGATTATTTAGATAGTGTCGAAAACGGTTGAACGGTGCGGCTGACGCCTTACCGTTCAACAATTTTCGACACTATCTAAATAATCATGTTAGTTGGTTCAATGCATGATAACATTTTTGTGCGGTTATGCTAACCACAGTTTGCATTAAACTACAAAAACGATAATTTAATACAAAATGACCTACATTTAACTACATGATTCTAAAAATAAACACTATATCAACTGACAGCGTAACATGAACAATACACAACTGAGTGATTTATTGATTTTTCAAGTTGTATAAAGATTGTACCAGCAAAATAACGTTTTCGAAATACACTGAGCGGAAACCTTTGAAAATGAACGCAGACAAAACATTTCATAAATTACATGTTATTCCAAATATAGATGTTTTTCGTATTTTAATTTTCAGGCTGAAATAACTGTACATTACGTAGAAGTAAATATGTTTATTTATCTATGCTTACTGCATGTTTGTTAATGTGAAACACTACATTATCACGATTATTGATTTTCTTGTTGTGTATGGTGGACATGGTTATTTAGCAGGTGGTTATACAGCCAATAGAATCCAAGTTTACATCCGCATAACCGCACAAAAAAATTTAGCTGAGCGCTTAAAGGATGTCCACCCAAATAAAATAGGGCAAAAGCAAAAGGGATTCGTTAAAGGGAGAAATATATTCGAAAGTAACAGATTATTTCAAGATTTAATCGAATTTATAGAAACTGAAAATGATAAAGGAATTTGTGTTCTTTTAGACCAACAAAAAGCTTCCGATAGAAGAGAATGGGGTTGGCCTATTGTGTGTCTTAGAACATTCGGTTTTCGGTCAAACGTCATAGAATGGGTTATAATGCTATTTAAGAATTCAAAGACGTGTGTCCTAACAAAGGGGTTCTTGTCGATGTATATTAATATAACAAGATCAAACCGCCAAGGTTGTCCATTTTCCCCATGCTTTATAATTTGCGATCAGAACCCATGGCAGGAACTATAAGAGTAAACGACAACATCAAAGGTTTTAAAGTACCAAGAAATGATCAAATTAAGTCCAATGAAGCTAAATTAACTATGTTTGCCGATGATACCCAGTTACTCAATAAAACTATAGGAATCAGTTGAGGACATTTTTAAAATTTGGGGCATATACAAATAGGCATCGGAGGGTCAAATGAACTTTCAAAAACAACCAGAATGTATATTAGGAAAATGGAAAAGTAAAAAGTAAAAAATATCAAATTAAATTGACTTAATATCCAGTTAAAGCATTTGGTGCGATGCATGGCTTTAATGTTGCTTAAAATTCTATCTGGCTAGAGAAAATTAAGAAAATAAAAGCATGCTTAAAAGTTTGGAAAACACATGACCTTAAATATCAGATAAAATCTTTAATAATATTAAAAATAAGATTTGAAAAAGAAATGCGAGGGATATTTGTTAAATATATAGAATTATAAAATGATGTTAATTGGTCCTTATGGCATCGAAACGATGTTTTCTAAATACAATAAATACAAAGATCACATTTGAACTTGGCGAAGAGTCAACATTAATTGTGTGTTAAAGGAGTACATATTTCTGATTTTTTTGCAGGGATTTGGAGGGTAATGAAATAGCAGATCTCAAGTTAGGATTATTTGATTTTTCAATCGGTCTTCGAGACCTGTAAGTACAAAACATGATTCTTATGTTCAAGTGATTTTTTCAACATTTGCGTATCATGGCTGAAAAAAAATTAATACTACACATTTTTACAGTGTTCACCGGACGTTATTTTTTGTACAAGAAATGTACGTTTTAATTTAGATTTTTGCGTATCTAATGCATTTTATGTTTTCTTATATTTTGCATTTTACTTTTCAGATTGTGCATCATTTTACTTTTCAGATGGTGTGTCATATTACCTTTAAAACGTATTTTTCAACACTCATGCAGGTCGAGATGACCCCTTTAACTTTCGAGTTTCTACATGCCGAGATAAAGCACAAGAGAGTTTCTTTTTTGTGTTCGAATTTTTTCTTGATTAGAATTTACGATTCCATGAAATTCTAGAGAGTAAATCGTTTCAAATCTTTTGAAACGTTTCAAATGTCAGCAAGATCTAAACAAAACTTTTCAACACAAAGTCAACACCAAATCAATTCCTTTTCGAAAGTACTTGAAATAGATAATTTATTTGTGAATTGCGTAGGTGCAGCTACATGTATGTCGAGATATTGAATATTACTGATATTGTTATTTATTGTTTGTTTTTGTTTGTTTGTTTGTTACTTTAATTTGTACGAAAGTAATGTTGAATGATCCTAGTATGCCATTGTAGCTCATATTAAACAAGTATGAGTTTTTCCTACTGAATATTCATTATTTGTCATTTTTTCATTACAGACGTATAGCAAATAACAAGATTTCCCAACTAACAGCGGGATTACTAGATGCAACAACAGGATTAGTATTTTTGTATGTAATGTATTTAATCTAATGTACACATACATGTACTTTTTTATTTATTTACTCTTTTATTTATATGCATGCATTCTGTGTTTGCTGTTATCCTGTTTTTGTATTTCAACGGGATAATCTTGTTAGTCAATATCTTTCTTTAATAGTTTTAATTCTGTAATCCTAAGATAAAAGTGGCTTAATGTAAGAAATAAAATCACTTCAAAGAATTGCTCTGTAAGCCTACATGATGACCCAGTTTACTAGTTGCTCATATGTATGAGTGTTTCCATTTATCTTTTCTGTTCCATGCTTATGTGATATCTCGGTTTGTGTTTCCGACCTTTTTTTACTACTGTTTGGTTCTGTTTTTTGAACTCCTGTTACTTTTTTTGACCAATACTACCGTTCGGTCCATTTTTTTACTGCAGTAACAGTTTTTTTTCACTTCAGAGTGATTGATTATTTGCTCCTTTTATTTCCGGGATAAAGATTATTTCATCATTGCACTTTTAAGTGAGAGGTATAGATGATGTGTATTTCAGGGTATTTAAGGGTATGGATTTGAATTATTTTAATTTTTAGCTCAAGAGCATTCGTAACGAATATGACTGTATTTTGAGAGTATATATAAAGTGCATAAAGGGATTTGAATGGGGATATTTGCGGATAGACCTACTGCATTTTACATCCTTTGCAAGGCCCATTCATAGTTATTATATTGTTGTGTTTTGTTTTTGCTTCATTTTGCATGTCATTTACATATTAAGTTTTTTTATGTGTTTTATCTGAAATTATGTATGCCATTCATCATATGAATGCTTAAAAAATTGATCATTGATCTAAACAAAAGGAAATTGACTTCTTTTCTATACTATTTTTTTTCTTCTCTGAAATTATCATTTATCAGCTGACTTGATAACTAAGTTAAATCCCATTTCAGTGAAATAGAAATAAATTGAAAATGACTTTTTTGACTTTTTGTATTTTATTCTTTAATTGTATTTCTCTTCTAATGCTTTTTGACTTCTTCCCTTTTTACCAGAAATTTCATAATGTATTTTGTTTTGTGTGTTTTGTGGTGTGTGATGTTCAGAATATGGTATATCCGATGGAATGCCCTATTTTTGATCATTATTCCATTGGACTAATGTTTAATGGGTATTTCTATTGACAGTTATAGGGCAGCCATCGGACTATTTCATGCTCGTGTAGTATGCAATCATAAAACTTATATTTTCAATTACCAAGCAGATAGTTATCGTGATATTTTACTGACCAATTTAAGATGCACATTTCTCGTCGTCTCACTGTGTATACTTCAAGGTTTAAATCCAAAAATAAATATATTGTTTATCTTGATTACTTTAAATTTCTTGCTTTTGATTGGAAATGTCGAAAGCAACCCCGGACCTGAGCAGGATGACTTATCAAGTGTGCATGATCATTCTATTTCAATATGTAATATAAATATTCGTAGTTTAAGGAATAAGTTAAACTTTTTAAATAATTTTACTGACGAATTTGCTATTTTGACCGTAACAGAAACACATCTAAGCCTAACTATTACTGATGGTGATATTGAATTAGATTCATTTTCAAAAATAGTGTTTAGAAAAGACAGGGGTAATTTTGGGAATGAAGGCAATTATGGCGGAGGACTGGCTATTTATGTAAAAGACTATATCTCTGTTGTCCGTATGGATCAGCTTGAAAATCCAGTTGACGAATCTATATGGTTATTGATTCGAGGTAAGGGGCAAACCTTTTTGTTATGTTGTACGTATAGACCTGAATGGACAGATGCACAGTATTGGACACGTTTAAATTATTCAATTGAATTAGGCTTTTCTATTAACCAAAATATTGTTTTGACGGGCGACTTGAACTCTGACTTGCTTAAACTAAATAATAATAAATTAATT
>MJUU01041650.1:49292-78193 GCA_002080025.1 Modiolus philippinarum
TTATTCAAAGAAAACAAAAACATTTAGCCCAGTCCTTTAATTTCAGCTTCCGCTACATAGGCGATGTACTTTCTCTTAATAATCCTAAATTTAAGGAGTATTTACATCAGATCTATCCCAATGAGCTTAAGATTAAAGAAATAACTGAAACACCTACTTCAGCTTCGTACCTAGATCTTTTATTGTATATTGACGAAGATGGACGTTTGAAATCTAAGCTATATGACAAGCGTGATGATTTTTATTTGCCAATAGTGAACTTTCCCTTTCTTAGCAGCAATATACCTACCTCTCCAGCCTATGGAGTGTACATTTCACAGTTGATTTGTTACTGACAGGCGTGCATTTTGTACAGTGATTTTTTTAACAGAGCAAAACACTGTCCCAAAAGCTGCTTGGTCAGGGATTTGTTCAACCTATGTTAATTTTATCCCTCAAGAAATTTTATGGCCGTCACCATAAAATCATTGAAAGATATGACGTGTCAGTATCTCAAATGAAAGTGGACATTTTCAGCTAGATTCACGTCTTCCCGGATTTGACTNCAGTTTCACTGGAGTTCACACTGTGAGTGCCTTTGTTTTGAATGTTGTGATTTCTATTTCTGTGCTTTGTGTCTGTCTAACGTCATTGTTTTGTGTCTGGTGCCATTGTTGTCTGTGTTCTCGTTTTGGCCATGTCTTCGGACTTCGATTTTTGTAGATTTCCCTCCTTTGTTCCTTTGGTATTCTACTGCCGTTGTTTTTGAATCATCAAGGCACAGAAATTGTGGAAAAAGCTCCATTGTATTGGTTCCTGACAGAAAATTGATTTTTTTAATGCGGATAAATTTTAAGGGCCAAAATGCAGAAATTTTTGCTTCCAAGGAGGCATGAACAGACTGATGGTTGACCACATAGACCTTTTTTAAAGTGTCTAACCTGACAGTCTCGAAAATATCAGTTCCCAAGTCTGATTGGCTTTTATATAAATTGGTCAAATTAAACTGTGTTGTACACTCAATACATCTGAAATGAAAAACCATGGTCCTTAACTTTTTGGTTGAGTATATTAAATAAAACTTTTATATACCAATATACAGATAAAAAGATATATAAATTATACATCAGTATTACATCAATATAAGGGCATATGAAATCAAACAATCACTGATACCACAAAAAGATGACAGATTACTCTGATATATGAGACAACAATAAACATTACCATTATGGAAAATGTGATTTTCAATCTTTACTAAAACTGTGAATTTAGATAAGTCTGATTCTATGTGACTATTCATGGAACAATATATAGCTTTACAAAATACACTTCATTTAATTGAAAATGTTCAGGATTCTTAAAATCATAGTTTTGTTAGGGTTTATGGAAAATATTCTCGCATTCACACTCTTCAAATATACTCACGGAAAAAAGAAATTGAGGAATGATAAAAATTCAATATTTATTGATTACACGGAGTATATTAACTACATTTTGCATGGTTATACTTTAAGTTAGGTTAGATTTACCCTTAAGATAAAAGTTTTTTTTCAATAAAGGATGTATTATATTATCATGAAACTTGATCTAAATACACTTTATAATTTAACAAAAATCATAATAAAATTCTATCCATGCTACCAACGTCATACTTCAATGATCATGGAAAAAAGGAGAGATGTATGAGATTCTTTTGAATTGGGTTGAATTTTTTTTGTGAAGAATGTATTCTAATACCATGAAACTTTTTATAAATACAAATTATGATATTAATAAACAACAAATATATGTTTACCTTTTATGAACATTTAGGGTTCAGTATAATGTCTTAAGAAATTGCTGAAACGGCGTGTCGTGTAAGCAGGGCCCACCATTATTAGTCTCAGCTTAAGGGGTTCGCTACTCCATTTGAATATAAATAGGATTTCAAATAAACATGATTTTTAGTTAGAAAATTAAAAAAAGAAGTAATTTAAGTGAAAAAAATGATAGGTTGATGATCTCGTTTTTTGAGATTTTAGTGATTGAAAATATGGCGGGAAACTGAACTCCTCTGTTTTTTCATGGGATTAATATTAGCAAGGTTTGACTATGAATGAATGTGACAGAATAAATA
This sequence comes from Modiolus philippinarum, assembly GCA_002080025.1. Lineage (NCBI taxonomy): Eukaryota > Metazoa > Mollusca > Bivalvia > Mytilida > Modiolidae > Modiolus > Modiolus philippinarum. The sequence goes on from MJUU01041650.1 coordinate 51,391, forward strand.
GAATTCAATGATTTTTTACAGAATGCTCACAAAGATGTATAAAATGAAATTATGGGAAAAAAAATATGGGGATCAATGGGCAAAAAATTATAATACTTTTAAATGGATAAAACCCGAGGATTCCGAAAATCTGACAGAAATCCCAAAATGTGAGGAGCAAACCTCCTTAAGGTCAGAAGGTCGGCTCATTTTAGTATATTCGCTATTTTGTTTTGTGACAGCGTTTTGAATTCATTATTATTTTTTTTTTGATTTTCGGTGGGCCATAATATACCGTATTGTCTTGCCAGAAAAAATGCACTGTAGTTACAAACAAAACTGTATGGGAAGAACGATTAAATGAATAATAGGATTTTTGTACTAGACAAAGATATCGGTGTGAGCTTATCGTTAATGAAATTAAAGGCGCTAAATATTTTCCTATAACAGAACTACGGAAATCTCGGGAAATGTCTTTAAAAGACAATGTAATCATTCCGTTTATTGTTACGCAGAACCCATGCAATACATATATATTTCAAATATATTTCAAGCCGCTGAATTAGATTTACCGATGATCACCAAGGATAATGAATTAAAAGAATGGAGAAATAAACGGACATTGATTATAAGCAAACGCCAACCTCCGATTTTAAAGCTTTTATTGACGAAAGCTATCAACTAAATACACAACGTTCAGAACCAAAGTGCAATGACAACCGATGCGGTACATGCGCGTAAAATTATTCATGACAAGGTCTCAGCTGTACGTCAGATACCTTTTAGAGAAATGCGGCAGTGATCGATATCTGTTTTCCCGTTTTATAAGATGCAGTGCTTAAATTTGTTACAACAATAAAAATTCTAAAGAAATAGATTTCCTAAATAACACACATTCTACAGTTCACGTTTTCTGTGTTTAAACACAGCGATTTGTCTAATTTTGTTATACAGAATCTATGTACAGTCCATCTGAACAGAGTAGTTTTATGACCGGCACATCGAAGAAAGCAGCTATTACTGTTCACAAGAATGATACATCAGAAGATGAAAGAAAAACCATCGAAGGTATTTCACAATTTTAATTTGACTTATTTATGCTTTATAAGGGCACGACTCTTACAAAGTTAAAAAATGGATAACAGGAAACACCTACAATGGCTGAAAATTATAATTACATGCAACAATTTGCAAGGAAACCACACAAGAAAAACACGTACAAGACAAAAAACAAACGTAGACAACGATAGGAACTCGGGACAGCCGGACTTGCTACCGGCACTAGCAAAAGCCAGCGGTTGGGTTAAACCGGTTTATGTGTACCAAAACCTCCCCTTTTATCTGTCCCGTTTCCCTATAGTATAAAACATACGAATAAAACCCAATACAGGTAGACCACTAACTCCATGACCACAATCTTGAAAGGAGAGAAAAAGACAATACGTATTTACATTTACATTATTTACATTATTTGCATTTACTCAATAACCCTTCATTGCTAATTTAATACGTAATTTAGAAAAATGGTCAAGGGGTGCTCGCCGCTAAACTGCCGGCTAGCTCAAGGAGCCTAGTCTACTGGTAGAAGACTGTCGCACTACGGAAGAAAAATCAAACTCAAAACTTCCCGTAGGGTTTGGTCAAGAATCATCATAAATTTCAGTAGACACCGGCAGTATCAGTGAGAGGCCAGTATGTGTGCAAAATTTTCAGGTCATTAGGTCTCAAAGCTAATTTAACGGATGCAAGCAGAATATCTTGCCAATATCCCTTATTACGTCAAGAATGTAAGTTATGTCCCAGCTTTTCTGAATTTTTATCAATTTCTGGCATTTTTTAACAACATTTCCGTAAAATTAAGGACTAGAAATGCCCATGGTAATAAGCTGTTTACGAATAACGCCATATTTAGATATAACATGTGCATATCTATTACAAGACTTCTTAAATGTATTCAACAACTTATGAAATCTGTAACCCTGTTGTAAAAGTTTGGCTGTGATAGTACGGTTACGTTAATTGAAATCATCATGAGTAGAACAAAGTCGTGCGAATCGTACCAGTTGGGAAATATACACCCCGTAGGATGGAGCAAGGGGAATGTCGGTGTCAAGAAAAGGAAAATTAGTAATAGTGAAATCAAAATCATCCCTTTTATCATATATTTTGAATGCTAAACTGTGACATGTTGCCATTTTTGAAAACAAAGAATGCAGTCTTCAAGAAAAAATATATTGTGTCGGCTTCTCTATACATTTAAAGTGTATAAGTTATCAAAGTTTAAAAATACCGAGGCTTCATTCCGTGTATGACACTCTGTAGATGTCCTTGGTACTGTATTGGCTTCCTATTTCGATTTATTTGGTAATGAGTGCTTCTTTTATTACAACTTTTGGATAATGGCTTTGCATATTATTTGATTTTGAAGCTGCTGATGAGAGGTATCTTCTTGAAACACGTGTACAGCATAACGAAATTTGCTGTTTTTTTTATGCAACTACTTTATTTTTGTATTGAGGAAAGATACAGGAATGCTGGGCCGTTTTGTTGTACGCTACGCTTATTATTATACAATTATAGCCTTTGTATAGGTCAATGTGATGCTGTATCGACCTGAGAGACCTTGGTCGATATAGCATCATAATTGTTATATTATTAATTAAATTAATGTATATGTATATTAATTGAAACACAAGAATACAGTTTGAGTAATGTTTTAGAAACCCTGCTTTTGTGTTTTTGTGATTATGTTGATGCCAATGGAATAGCTTGAAAAATATCCTATTAATAATATAAACATTTGCAATCAGTTTAGACTAGAACTTTATGTTGGAACATACTAATTATTTAATTAAATTTTCATCAATGGTGTATAACATCAAATTGTAGTAGTTTATCATTGTATAAGCCATTCCTCCATCAGCTGTTATAGCAGTGGAAGAGTCGTTATTAAAATATTGACTAAAACTGTGGAAATACATTTTAATCATGAATTTGATATTATTATCAATCTTAATTAATGATAATATATTATATTTTATGATAATATATTTATGCGATAAAATTTTAGAAATACAAGCCTGAAGCATCTTCACTTATTGTTTTCAGGCATTATCTACACTGTATTTGCATGCGTTGCTGCAAGTATTGTAAGTGGGGCTACCGTGATCCTTTGGGTTTCAAGAATGCAGGATGTTGCTAACATAGTCAAAATAGTATGTATTTGACCTTGTCAGAACTTTTTATGGTCAAGCCATATCTTGGGATTGATTTCCGATCTTTCGGGATACTACTTCCTGCTTACCGACCTTTTTTCATTTTTTTCAATTATAGCCATATATTGAAATTAGATTCATGGATTTCTCATCATGTGTGTGTAGTAATGATTTGATATTTGAAGTACAGCTTTTTTATGTAGAGTTGTATTATGTTTCGCCTTTGCAAGGCCATTACCTACCAATATGGACTTGAAGATCTTATGGTGGCTTTGAGTTGTTATTGCTCCCCTTAGGGTCGTTGTCTCTTTGACACATTCCCCGTTTCCCTTCTTTTTCTTATTTCTTTTTGTGATAAATTTCATTTTTCCTGAAAAATATATCATTGTGTACATAATAATATATCAGGGTTCTCCATAGAAGCTTAGTTATAGCCGGTTGTTTTACATTGTTGACTCCTCCGGTGTAAGTTTAAGCTCGGTGTAGATTTAAGCGGGAAAGTACTTACACGTCCAATTTCACATATCTTAACCATTTATATCAAAATGTGCATATTTTGTTATATTTTTCAGCGATATTTTTTCTTTTTCATATCCATAGCAACCCTTCTTAAATGCTAAATTTAAAAAACAAGATTGATCAATATGTTTTTTTCAGACCTTTGCTGTTTGCTCTTGAAACAATCTATTCATTTATTCTTGACTATGATGTTTTCTCTTTTTATCTATAACAAATTTTCTACTGAAGCAATAATTCATCACACATGCAGGTGAAGAGATATGTATTTATAACTTTTATCAGTTCGGTATATTTAAATGTTAAATTTAGCAACGTTTTGTAGAGTTTTCAGGGAAATTCAAAATCCAGTCTTTATATACTTAAAATGCATATTTATCATATGTTTAGTAATAAATACAGATGTTTTGAATCTGTGATACAGTACATAACGTTCATTCCGTATTCACACTATAACATCATACCCTTTATCGCATGGCATACCTTTTAATACCGTTTAACCCTTTATCATACCCCTTTTCCAAAAAAAAAAAAACAAAAAAAAAATTCCCCTTTTTATTTAATAAATCGGGGGGTAACAATAATTTGTTGATGGTGACGTTTTTGTTTTGAGGATCAGTTTAAAAAATCTAGCCAACCTTTTTCCTGTACATGCAAGAATTTATTCCAGCCCTCCATTCCTTTCCGCTTATTTTGAAATTTTCTCCTCCACAAAATACATGCATTTTCAATTACTGATTTCACCTTTTGACAGTATTTTTGGGAGTTAATAGTGCTCTATTTAAATATATGATTAACTGTATAATACATGGCAACATCAGTCTCACATGCCCTTATCTTTTTTTCACGACAGAAAAAAAAATACATATAATAATACATATACTTTGCTTGCTTTGAAGTGCTGAGTATGATGCCAGCAAAAGTTCGGCAGTGGTTTTCAAAACACTTTGTTGTTCATATTTTTCACTGAACCTCTACATCCTATTTCGTCCAGATCCTTTTTGAGCGGATGAAATACTGCTTTTAATTAAGTAAGTGTCCGAAGATTGCCTGATGTTGGAAAAATTATCGGCACCCCCTAAGTAGCTGCAAAAGGTAAAACTAAGCCTGTTTCGACCAAATTGTTTCTGTGGTTATCGCTTCCTTTTCCTCGTGAAATATCTTTTCGACACACTCTGTTATCAAACTGAAAAGATAAAAGACTAAGAGTCAGAGTCAGAGAACATTTATCCTCTGTGAACCACGATGAATCAGTTTGAAATTTTGCTAGCTTCTTTTGAACCATTTTTGGAACATTTGTGCAAATTTTCCAGTCTTTTTTTATGTTTAGAATTGAAATTCTCAAATTTCGGTATATTTCCCAAAAATTCAAAACCTTGCCATTTTTGACAAATTTCAACTCTAAACAACTTCTTAACAAAATTGGAACTTAGAATTTGAAGAATCGGGCAATTTTCTTTAAATTTTCGTCAGTGTGATTGAAATGTTCAGACAATTCGAAAATCTTGATACTGACAAAAAATAAACAAACGTTGATGCTGTGACAAATTTTCAAGAGTTGACTAAAATGCATGGATGCAAGACTTGAAGCAGACACTTAGCTTAGTAATTTAGCAAAGAAAAATTCTTTAGCTCTATATAGAAGATTTCTAAAACATAAAATCAGGTGTTGCGTTTGCATTGGCTCTCAGAATATGTTCATGTATTTAATTTGGTATTCTTGTTGGTCAAAAAATTGTGTAGATTTAACGTCAGCTTCAGTGTAACGTTTCCCTAAGATAAAATGAGTTTTGTATGATACACCAAAATCATAATTTTAATGTGTTAAAATTTTTAACCCCGCTTTTTCGAAAGAAATTTTGGGCAGATTGTCGCTAGCCACGTCCGTCCGTGCATCTGTCTGTCCATCTGTCTTTACTTCAATTAGCCAATCCGTCTGTCCAACCGACCATCTGTCCGTCCGACACATTTTCTCGCAACGCGAATTCTTCTTTCATTTTTAGATTAAGGGTTTTAATTTTGTAATAGAATTGATGTATATATGTGGCAGATGCACGATAAGCTTTCTGGTTTTGATATTGGTGTTGGTGGAAACGTGAGACCCAAAATGTCAATTTTGACACGTGTGGCATGCAAAATCCTTCTACATTTTTGGATTATAGGATTATAATTTGTTGTAGAATGAATGCATCGGCAAACGATTTCCGAAGCAAGAACGAGGAAGAGAGGAATTCTAAAATCAAATCCAAAATAACGACAATTCACATCCAACACGAATTGAGACTGGATGGCAAAAACAAAACAAATATACAACAATGAACTAGAACGCCAGACAACTAAAGCGCTAGCAGTGTGAACCTCTATAAAATTAGGTATCATCAGGTGCTCCAGAAGTGTATGCATGATCTGCTCCGCCCTTGGCAACCGTCACACTGCCAGTGAAAGGCCGGTTTTGTCACAATCGGTGTAACAGTCTGACAATTGCGACAGTCACTGAACATACATAGAATTGTTGCATATTGTCTCTTGATGCCCAATAAGCATTTGGAGTTTTTTTATATTTATCTTTGTACAAACAAGAGACCATAAGATGTTGATAGTGACAAATTTAAAAAGATGTGGATTTGGACTTAAGTTGAGGTTTATTCGATTAAGGAATTTAAAATTTAGGTTGTTCCATATAGTTACATGTGCAATGATCTTTTGGAATTTTGATTTCTTTTCGAATTCTGTAAATTTCCTAAGAATGTCATAGTCCTATATTTTGAAAATTGTTTGTTACTAAAACAAAATCTGAATACTTGGGATTCTGTGATGCAAATATTTGTCAGTTTCTGAAAGTCCCAAAGACCACTTTTTTAATTCTAACTAGCAACCATACTTTTAGAGTGTGTTTTGTTTGGAATAGAAATATAAATAAATATCAAAAATGTTTGATTCCAATTTCGGTGAATTTCCTGAAGTCTAAGATAACAAAGTTTTTGGATTTGTGCTAAGCAGTCATCCATTTAGGACTTGTTTTGTTTGTGTAAAACATTTTCATTAATTGGATTTCAAAATAAAAAAAAAATTGATTCCAATTTTGTTTAATTTCCTGACAGTTCAAAAGGCCTATTTTGGAATTCTCCCTACCGACTAAACATTTAGACTCCATTTATTTTAGAACAATTATTTCCTCAAATGAGATTTCAAAAATATTTGGTTCCAGCTGTGGTAAATTTCATGTTGATTCTACCAAGCAACGTTACGTTTAGTACATTGTTTCAATCAAGACAAGCAAGACAAACATTTCCACAAGAAATTAAAATTAAAAAAAAAAAAAATTTCCAATACATTTATTGGTAAACTACAAGAAAGCTTCGAAGATCAAATTTTTTTTTTGAATTCATCTAGCAATTAGTTGATCGATTGCCTCTGTCAGAATTCAACTTTGAATTTCTTCTTGAACGACATTTGCTGAAAAATCCGCCTGGATATTTTAACATTCCTCTAATTCAAACTCCATATTTTTTTTTCTAGAAATCATTTTACACATACCTAAGTCAGTCCGCGCTTAAGATATACTACCAGCGAATAAGTATGTATCGACACGTATTTATTCACAGTAAAAGAGTGCATATTTCGTAATGTAGTATGCTTCATTAACTCTCTCCTTGCTAAGCATAGTATATGATTTGCATTCCAAAAGAGGCAAATTCATTCATAATTTTTTCATGCTTCGGTATTCATTTGGAAATTTATTTGTCATTACATGCTTTTAATTTTTTTTTTACATTTATTGATTTGCTTTGTTAAGTTCATCTACAACTGTGGTCAATATAGATATCTTTTAAAATAAATAACACTACTTTTTTAAGTTAAGAATCATTAGTTTTAGTGGTGAACACAAACAATTCCATATCATTTTGTTTGTTTGTTCTATTCGCAGCTATCAGGGCGAGATGGTTGATAACATTTTACAAATTGTTCGAAACCTTATTCAAATACCCCTTTAATAAGAGTTTTGTTGATGTTTTCATCTAGGTTGAGACTAAGGAAGAGTCCTACTTTTCCCAACCTTTAAACGTTTTAATGCCTCTGCTGGTGGACTGTTAGTCCCCGAGGGTATTCACAAACCCAGTAGTCAGTACATCGGTGCTGACCCGAAAACCGATTTTATTAAAACTTGTAATATCTAAATTTTACAAATTTTGTTGAAAACTAAGGAGTATCTCCCTCATGCATAGCTCTGTCCTTGGCTGAATTTTGGCTTGTCTTTTCAGATCCTTTTGGTTATTTGTTCTCTATCAGCTTTAACACGTTTTTTAGTTAATGGACTTCCAATATTTGGTTTTATCTGCACTGATGTGACATAAGTTGTCGAAATGCGCATATGCAGAAAATAAATTGACAGTAACTTCGGTATTTTGTTATTTCATCAAGCTAAAGCGAGCTCTCTCACTCAATATCTGTTTTAAGAGTTTTATCAACTTCTTCATTTTCATTATGATATCCATGAATCCATTCCATGTCATTTTCTACATATTAAACATATCTGGGTCCTTGCAATACTTATATTCATTATAATCCCCATACAAGATGTCAACGCGCTTACTCATCAAACATCCTGTCCGTTTGAGACTATTCACCTATTGTATCAAAATTTCTAACGTTTAAGTATAGTTATTAGGATGGTTTCTCTAGTCTCACTAAATTAACGTTTTGCAAAGCATGTACTGGCATTTGATTTGGCAGAAGCCATTTCCATTATTTATAATTTAAGAAGAATTTGTGTGCAAAGAACAGAAAGTTTTGCATTCTTAATTTTCATAATGGCATCCGCCATTGCTGTTTACCTTTGTACCGCGTTCAAATCATCTCTAAAAGAAACAAAAGATTTATATTGCAAACCAGAAATAACTTTCCTTTAGCACTAGAAGAAACTATATGACGCTTGAAACATATCACTAGCACTAGAAGAAACTATATGACGCTTTGAACATACCAAACTACTAAGGTTGCTTAGAGAGTAATCGGACCACATCTGTCTATGTTTAAAGTTGACGACAAATCTCTATTACAGTTGTGCATAGTATTTCGTTTATAACCAAAAACAATTATAAATAAATTACAATGAGTTATAAGCTTTATTTTATGCAGTTAAAATGAAGGAACTTTTCGTATTCATGTATTCTGTAACACATATAAGAAATATAAATCAATACAAACAGCGATTGCCGAACAAAAAATGGTAATAGTTCAAACGCATTAAAATGGAAATTGTTCCTGACAAAATAAATCTCATAGGCAATTCCTATATGTACATGTATGCAGCTGCAAATACCAATAAAATTATAGGGTGTGTTGTTTAACTTGATTTTCTTAAGTTTAAAGTTCATAAAGTAATCTGAGATATAATAATGAAGGTCCAACCCTGAAGTTATAAATCAAATGGTAGGGTGTTTTTGCTCCCGACTTTCGGACAACAGTTAACAAAATGAACACCATGTATTTTATCCATTTGACTAAGCGTTATACTTTTCGAGATTGATCGACAGACCATAAATAATGTATTTACGAAGTTGAGAGTGTATTCTATTTACAATTCGAAGTTATTTTTAATATATGTTTTTACAACAGCGAACTGTAACGGACGAACAAATGGAACACATAGAACAACAACTCTTCTCTGTGGAGTATGAAAACGCAAACGATAAACCCCCCACGTCTAATTCTGACTGCATGAATGTACCACCAGTGTGTCATAAAGGGGTGGTTAGAACAAAAGATGACTAAACAACAATGTGAGTAACTTTTGACGTCTAAATGTTTCCTCAATAGACGATTGAATTCTTTAGTTTATGTCAATCATCATGATTTTAATTTTCCATTCATTGATAGTAACATTCTTTTTACGGCCGTATACGGCGTATATGTATCTTAATGGATACAAATGTAAATAAGAGGCGAACAAATGTATACATATAACTAATCGGATCCCTATTCCTCCATTATATGAAGAGACTGCTTTTAGTGGACACACTGGAAGTTTTATTGTCGCCTTGAAGTGGCGTATCTTAACGGATTAAAATGTCAAATAGATGCCAACAAATGTAAATAACTATTCAAATCCCCTTCCCTTAAATTATTTGGAGAGGCTGTTTTAAGTGGACAATCCGTTCTAAGGTCGCCTTGAACTTTGCTTCAATAGTAACAAAATATAATTGATCTACACAATAAAATCCGGACTTTAAATATTTTACGAAAGGATATGGAGTAAATGAACATGAGACCCTAACACACATGTCAACTCCAACTGCAATATTGCTCATTGGACGTTAAACTCTAACTAATCAATCAATCAACCAACTGCAATAATTTTAATGAACTGTATGGCCATTTCGGAAATTCATTCCTCATCAGCAGCACTAGAACCCAAACAAAGGAAATCCATAATTTCAAAAAATGTTTATAATCAGTAATATCAAATATAGCTAAGGACGAAACTACGATGGAGGGAGTTAATCCTTCGGTTTACATCTCTACCACGGGGAATAGTTTTACCAACTCCACACTGCAATAACAGACAAACTCCTGTATTAAATATTTTACGAAAGGATATGGAGTAAATGAACATGATTTAACTCCTGATGCTGTGACACAAGATCAGATCAACGGTATTGTAAATGATTTTGGACGTGTATTTTTTCGAACCTGCTACAGAAACTTTCGGATCTTATGTATGCAAAAACGAAAATAAAAATAATCCCTCAATTAAATTGAAAAAACCCTGGTTTGATAAGGATTGTGCATTCGCAAGACAAAATTATAGGAAAATGAAACTCCGTAGAAAGCAATGGAATACCGAGGCCACAAGACGAAAACTGAGAGAATCATAAAAGAACTTTAAAAAACAAATGGACATCTCTATTAGAAAACATAGACGTAATATGACAAATAAATTGAATAATATGAGATCCAAGAATCCAAAAGAATTTTGGAAAATATTAAACCAAGGTCGAAAAGGAGCACAGCCAAATATTCCAATTAATACGCTTGAAGATTTTTTCAAAAATTTAAACTCTGATCCAAATTATGACAAAACTGATTTAAACATGCGTATTAATGATTTGCAATTGAATGGCGAATTTAGTTATATGAATATACGCTTGAACGATAAGATTAGTTACTTAGAAACTGTTAACTGTATAAAGAAACTAAGTAACGATACGGCATGCGGGGACGATTTAATTATAAACGAATTTATTAAATCTACTGTTGATATGTTTTTGCCATTATATGTCGACCTTTTTAACTTAATTTTCGACGCTGGATTAATACCATACACGTGGCTCTCTGGAAATATTTTTCCTTTTTACAAAAATAAAGGATCACAAATGGATCCTAAAAACTATAGACATATAACTATACTTAGTTGCTCTGGTAAACTTTTCACATCATTTCTTAATAATAGATTAAATTCTTTTTCTGACGAATTTTTAATCTTACAAGAAAATCAGACTGGTTTTCGAAAACAAATATTCGACTTTCGATAACATATTTGTTTATATGACCTTTTTCGAATTATTGAAACTTAAAAAGAAGAAGCTTTTTTGCACGTTTATAGACTTTGAAAAAGCTTTTGACAGTGTGTGGCGAGATAAATGTCAAAATGTACGATGTCATTAAGGACATGTACGAAAATATAAAATCGAGAATTGTCCATAACGGTTTCGCTTCTATTTTTTTCCCTTGCTTAAATGGTGTAAGACAAGGAGAAAACCTGTCGCCTTTCTAATATGCCATTTCTTTAAATGATGTTGAGAAATTTCTTGCTGATAAAAATATAGCAGGTCTTGACTCTGTTTAACTGCAGAGGAGTTACAGTCTGAACTTGATTGTTTCAAAGAACATTTCGATATATGGAAGCTAAAAGTTAATATTAAAAAAAAACTAAAGTTATGGTATTTACAAAAGGAAAGCTCCCAAGTAATTAAAAATTTGAATTTGATAATAAAGAGTTAGAAATAGTCAGTGAATTTACATATCTAGGTGATATTTTCCAAAGAACTGGGTCTTTTAAGAGAAACAAAAATAACCTTGTTGAAAAAGCCACCAAGGCTATGTATGATATCTTGAGAAAAGGGAGAACAAGTCACTTATCAATTAGCTGCCAGCTGGACTTATTCGACAAAATTATCACACCTACATATGTATGTTATTATATGGATCTGAAGTGTGGGGCTATGAAAATATTGATGTTTCGGAAAAGGTTCATATGAAATTCTGTAAATTTTTATTGAATTTGAAGTCCTCTATGTCAAATCTCATGCTGTATGGGGAGCTTGGCAGATTCCAATTGAATATGAATATAAAATATCGGATGATTTCCTGTTGGACAAAACTTATCTCTGGGAAGCAATCAAAATTATCTGCTCTATAGGATGGCCGATAGCGGCCGTACAATAAACGCTGAAGATCGGTTGAAATTTGTCCCTATATGCGTGGGACAATAAATGCAGTTGGGGCAAAATGCTCCAGTTGCGTTTTTTGTCCCTAGTTTAGGGACAAAAAATGCATGTGGTGCAAAAGGCCTCAGTTGCGTTTTTTGTCCCTAGTTTAGGGACAAAAAAATGCATATGCGGCAAAATGCCTTAGTTGCGTTTTTTGTCCCTAGATTAGGGACAAAAAATTCCTGTGCGGCAAAATGCCCCAGTAGCATTTTTTGTCCCTAGTTTAAGGACAAAAAAATGCACGTGGGGCAAACTGATAAATGTAGATGATTGTACAGAAAATAGGAGAGGCAAACTCTTACACAACGGAAACATTCAGACATTTAGAAATTTTCCATCAATTTTGAAGGTCATCGACACTGTAAACTAATGAGAAGTCAGCAGTCTTTGCACACGGTGAAAGGAAAAACCAGTGCCTATTTTTAGATCCTTGTCGGAATATAAATCAGTTGTTCAGATGCAGACAGCATCTCGATATGAAATGGCTATTTTACATATGCTCTATCATATGAAGGAACAAAGTACTCTAAAAAAAATCCATTATGCAAGAAAAAGAACGAGTACATATTTGCTTAGTAAACCCGGGTACTAAAGCAAACGTTCCATAAATATGAAGAGAGAAAATTATTTCTCTCATGATCAGGGCAATTACAATTCTATAGCCAACGAAATCATTAAAATAACTGACAAAGTACAACAATATAATAATAAAGTAACAGGAAAACAACTGTTAGATATGATAAATGTTAATAATACTCTGATTTCCGCGTCGACAATCAATCATGATACTTGTCGGTTTACTAATTTATATTAAGACCATTATCTATTTGAAGATCTTTATCAGAGAATAAAACTACACACTTAGATGTCTGTTACATACTGCAAATATTATATCAATTAAAATAAACGGACAAAAAAATAATATAATTGAAATGGAAATAAAATGCATAATTATAATAATAAAGTTGCTGAAATAGTTTGTGCATATAGATTGATGTTGGTGCAATAAACTGGTGTATGGTCCAAATTATTTATATAAAAGATGAGAATCATGCAAAAGCGGAGACCACTGATGAGATCCGCCGCTGAGAAATAAATAAGGGTCGAAACACCAATTTAATTTGTACAATTAAGCGTCATAATTTGTCTAATATACAAAACAATACGTAATATATCTCAAAACAATATGAAGCTGTCAAACAATAATTGTAAGCCAGATAAAGATAAATACAGCAATTTTTTTGCAAAATAGGCTTAAGAAGTTGACCATGACCAATACTCACTAGACAGTGTAACTGGTCTGAATGCGTGTTCGACAGACAATTCGGTCAGGAATTGGGGTGCTTGGATTGGATATGCCTCGTTCCTTCAAACAAACATTTTGCCGCACGTGCATTTTTTGTCCCTAATCTAGGGACAAAAATTGCAACTAAGGCATTTTGCCCCACATGCATTTTTTGTCCCTAAACTAGGGACAAAAAACACAACTGGGGCATTTTGCCCCACATGCATTTTTTGTCCCTAAACTAGGGACAAAAAATGCTGCTGGGGCATTTTGCCGCACATGCATTTTTTGTCTCTAAACTAGGGACAAAAAACGCAACTTGGGCAGTTTGCCGCAACTGCATTTATTGTCCCGCGCATATAGGGACAAATTTCAACCGATCTTCAGCGTTTATTGTACGGCCGCTATCGGCCATCGTAGCTCTAATATACAGATTGATGTATTTAAAATTCAATCAAACGGCTAATTTTCAATGGCTTAAATTTATTAAATCGATTTTTGATGAATATGGCTTTTCAAATATATTCCAAACACAAAACTTCTTAAATGACAAATGGCTGCTTGAAAGCATAAAATTAAGACTGATGGACCAATTTAAGCAAACATGGTCCTCTTACATGGAAAACTCGCCAAAAGCACTGAGTTATAGAATATTTAAGAAAGATTCCAATTTAGAAAATTACTTAGACGTTTTGAATAATAAAAATATATACCAATTATGTAAATTTAGATTATTAAACCATAAGTTACCCATAGAGACTGGCCGTTGGACAAATATAAATAGATCTGATAGATTATGTCAACTTTGTCAGTTACATGAATTGGGTGACGAATTTCATTTTATTCTACAATGCCCTTTCTTTGAACAAGACAGAAAAAGATTAATACCTAAAATGTTTTTCAAAAGGCCAAATGTCATTAAATTTTCGTCTTTTTTCAATGGTAAAAAAAGCAGAAACACAATTCGAAAACTAGCTACATTTATTAGCATTGTAAATAAAGTAGTAATTTCTCCTTGAAAACCCAAAATATACTTTACATTATATTGTATTATTTATTGTGACTTATTATGTTTGATTGTTATGTTAATCTTCACTTTAGTATGTATCTCCCTCTCTTCTCTGTAACCTTTGTATATAACCATTGATTTATGAGAATAAAGATATATAAGTATATTAATCTTTCATAAACTCTGGAAAATAAGCATCCGCAAATATAAATACGTTTACGGTAATCTCATCTTTTTCAACACTCCATTTAATTTTGTATTGACGTCAGTTTTGTAGGTTTTTGGTTATGACGACCATAAGCAGTATGTGTGTTTCCTTTTATTCAAGGTGTGCAGAATTGTCGGCGTATTACACGTTTCCCTAGTCCTTTTGTTAAAAAATATCATATACACTTCATATGTTCTTGTCATATATCATGTTAAATAAAATTTATTGGCTGTCGAAGCTATCTACAGAACGTTGGTTCGATGTTATCACTTGCTAAATTTAATAATCTAGTTTCTGCTAAGTAGTCTTCTATTTATTATTCAATGAACGTAACCTTACTTTTACTTCAAAACTTTTGCAGCAGGGTTACAGATCTCATAAATTGTTAAATACATTTAAAAAGTTTTATCGAAGATATGAACATCTGACTTCTAAATATAATGTCACTCGCAAACAGCTTATTTCTAAGGGCATTTCCCATCCTCGATTTTACGGAAATGTTGTTAAAAAATGCCATAAACTGATTAAAAATCCAGAAAAACTGGGACGAAACTTACATTCTTTACGCAATAGGGGATATCGACAGGATATTCTGCACGTGTCCGTTAAATTAGCTTTGGGATCCAGTGACCTGAGGATTTTACACACATACTGGCCTCTCACTGATACTGCCGATGTCTACTGAAATACATGACGATTCTTTACCAAACCCATTGGGAGTTTTGAATTTGATTTTCCTTCCGTAGTGCGACAGTGTTTTACCAGCGGACTAGGCTCCTTGAGCTAGCCGGCAGTTTAGCGGCGAGCACTCTTTGACCCATCTTTCAAAATTACGTTTTGTCCCCCCATTTTTCTTTTCTAGATTGTGGTCATGGAGTAAGTAGTCTACCTGTATGGGTTTTATTCGTATGTTTATTCTACGATAGGGAAACGGGACAGAGAAAGGGGAGGTTTGGGTACCCATAAACCGGTTTAACCCTACCGCTGGCTTTTGCTAGTGCCGGTACCAAGTCCGGCTGTCCTGAGTTCCTATCGTTGTTTATGTTTGTCTTTTGTATTTTTATTGTGGGTTTTTTTCTTGTGCAGTTCCTATTTACTTTCTGGCATGTGGCTATGTTTTTCGGCCATTGTAGGTGTTTCCTGTTATCTTTTTTATTCCATTCTAGTCTTCTGTTACTGTTGATCTTTGTTTACGTCTAATGCAAATATTAAATTACAAAAACAGGATAACAGTTAACACCTACAATGGCCAAAAACTACAACCACATTGCACAATTCGTAACTTCGGTAACTTTTGTAACTTCGGTATTTTGTTATTGATTACCTCTGCTGGTGGACTGTTAGTCCTCGAGAGTATTAACCAACCCAACTACTTCGGTGCTGACCCGGAAACCGATCGCATTGAAACTTGCTATATCTAAATTTGTTTAAAACTAAGGAGTATCTCCCTCATGCATAGCCATTTAGAATATAGTACTAAAAGATCTGTTTGGCGGCTTATTGGTTACGCGAAACTCTGAACAAAAAATCTCTGACGAATACAAATAAATGTAAGTATTTTTTTATTCATTACAGGAAGTGAAACATTTCTTATTTTACGTATATTTTTTAGATTTAACAGAGAGCATTAGAAAAGGGACTTACCGTTTCCAATTATGGTAGTAACAATGTACCAACAACAATAAAACTGGAGAAATCGTGAATATTTGTATGCATCAAATGAAAAGAAGAATGAGGGCTATCTGTCGTGTGATGTGTGTCGGTGTATATCTTACCCGATATATCTCATTAGACTTAAAAGAGCTATTTTTCAAACTAAAAAGTTTTAACACTGGTGTCACATATGCCGGAAAGTTTCCTTTTAAGTTGAGTCATCGCTATCTTATAAGTGTAAAGAACACTCCACTTTGTTCAATTGAATAAAACATAAGTTTAGCTTCTGTCCATTATTTTCATTTTATTTTCACTCAATCACCGAAGCACATTAGAAATGTATTGCTTGCTGCAGTTCATTTTCGTGTTTTTTTTGTTTTTTTTTGTTTTGTTTTGTTTTGTTTTGTTTTTTTTGAAAAGCTCATTTTTTATCACATAAATAATAATTGGCATATCTGATCACAAAGTAAACTAACCATCTCTAAACAATGTTTTTATAAGCCGTTACCTACAAAAATACGTGCTTGTGGAGATTGTTAGCTTATATTGGATACTTAAGGAAACACATCCTTGATCATTGCCTTTTATTGAATCAAAACTTTACAGAGACGATTAAGAAAAATCCGCTTCTTATATGGTGGATTTTTGTTCAAATCGGACTAATGACAAACATGCATATATGAAAAAAATTGGATTCACATTAAAATCAGATTTGTTTGTCTGGAGATGTTGAAGTGTGTAATGGCTCTATTTATTACCTGCATAAAAAATGGCTGATTAGTATTTTGTCCAGTGAGCTATACAAAATCAGTCTTAGGTCTTTACTCGTAAGATTGACATTAGTTTGTAAATGATTAAGGATCTTATAGATGCATATATTAGATAAATTCACATCTTTCTAAATGTTTTGTTCACTTTGAACTTTCTATTAGAATAGATAATATCCAACTTCATGGCTTACACTCTCTTATTTATCCCTTTATAAGAGTTATTTCTCTTGGATTTGAACAAAAATGTATCTTCGAAGTAGGTGGTTAATCAGAAAGATGGATCAATTACATTTTTATTTATTTTGTAATGGTTAATGAATCTCAGATATTAACAGACATGAAAATGATGTCTTTCATACTATAATTAATTTAACTTAAAAACCATGAGATCAGTTACCTGTCACTGACAGATTTATTTTATTTCCGTTGATTATAGCTGTATAGAAAAGCAAAATACGGAGGTAACTGTGAATTAAGCATATGCATATGCGCATTTCACATTTGTTTATTTGTTTTGTCTTTGTCATACTGTCTCAATTCGTGTTGCTGTGAATTGCCGTGATTTGGAGTTTATGATTTTAGAATTTGCCCCTTTCCTCGTTCTTGCTTCTGTATTCGTTTGCCGATGTTTTGACAACTTATGTCTCATTATTGCAGATAAACTCGAAACATTTGGAAAATCATTCACCGAAATGTGTGAAAAGGCTGATAGAGAACAATGATTCAAAATATTTCCCCATTGTTCCTTTATATATTGACCACTTTAATTTTCTAAATAAAAAATATCAGTTTTCGAGGAATTCACTACAGAATATTCTTGTTTTCCTTAGTGCACAGGATAACCAGTTAATTTTCAAAATGGGATCATTCTTAATTAGGGAGAGCAGCCCATGAACTTGGACATGGTCTGTTAGTTTTCTATTGCAAGCACGGAGATTTAATTCATTGATTTAGCTGCATTGATTGAGATTTTATAAACTAGATTTTTTGTGCTATTTCGAGACATGGTCAGTAACATAATAAAAGTTATAATATTACATGAATGATGTTTGGATGGTCCTTTACAGAGATTACTCGTTCGATAGACAAAAATATGGCCAACAGCACACAACCTATTCTTACGTATGACCTTGAAAAGAAAATTTGAACTGATCTGAACAAAGATTTCTCATTAGTTCAAAGATGTACAATGTATCAAGATTAGACCATTTGTGGTCCGGCGCTGGCCGGTTACTACTCGTCCTAACCTACCTTGGGAACTTTATGTCATTTCAAACATTCAAAGAAATGTATGGCGTGAATACAAATTTTCTCCTATATCATGATATAGTCAATGCAATAAAAAAATGGCTGAATTCTCAGAACTATATTTTATCAAGCAATCTGCCAGGACCAGTTGTTCCTTTTAACATTCAAATATATTTTTCTTTCTAAAAAGGGATCAAAAGATATGTATAATGTCTTGAACATATATCAACTAAGGCCACCGGCAGAACAAAAATGGGAAGTTATCTTTGGTGAAACAGGTCTTAGGTGGAAGAAAATCCACACAATGGTTATGAAATAAACAGTCAGTACTAAATATAAATGGTTCCAATATCGAATCATTCATAGAATTTTAGGTACGAACTATTATCTTTTTAAGATGAATTTAAAAGATAGTGAACTTTGCACTTTGTGTAATGAACAGCCAGAAAAAATTGAACATTTGTTGTGGGGATGCCATAAAATAGCAGATCTTTGGGAAAAATTAGAACAATGGGTGTTTGAAGTGACACATATTCCATTGCAGCTTAATTTGGGGATTGTTATTTTTGGGATGTATGAACAAACTTTTCTTAACTTTGTCAAAAATAAAATTATTATATTGACTAAATTCTATATCTATAAGACAAAACTAAATGAAGAGACTGTCAGTATTATATCTCTAAAAACTATTTGAAAGAGAATCTTCTAATTGAAAGATACATTTCATTTAAAAATTTGCCCGTAGAAAAATATAATGCATACTGGAGCCCCTAGGTCCCGATTTTTGATTAACAATAAAAAAAATATACATGTGATGAATATACATACATATATGTGGGTATATGTCAGTGTGTATGTACATATTTGTATGTATATGTATGCGGGGCATGTGTGTGCATGTGTGTGTATATTTATCAATTATGGACTTTTTACGAAGTCAATATGTTAAATATGGACCTGTTAGGTTTATATTGACCGAGGACGAAGTCCGAGGTCAATATATTCCTAACAGGTCCATATTTAACATATTGACAGAGTAAAATGTCCATCATTTTTATATTACATATATAGTTTTATGGTATCTCATTACATTTTTGTGGAGGANTGTGTCTTGTGTAAATATAATTTGAAATGTTATTAAATAATAAATTAAAAAAAAAAAAAGATTGTCCATTGTTTGCAAAATCAATGAGTAACGCCCGTGTGATATACTAGTATATTCAAAATCAGATCAATTATTTTTATACAACTTTTATATACCTTTTTTTGGCGTATCTCTCTCCCATTCTGTATAAGTGAGTTTTGTGTTCATAAGCATTCGTCCCTTCCTTATGAAATTAATTTTCTAAAGAGTTAGAAATACATTTGTAATCTACTTTAAGACTTTATATCCAAACGTGTCAGTAGAAATAATACCTAGAACATGTTTTTTTTTGTTTTTTTTTTCGAAAACATGACGTTGATAGATTAAACGTCGGAATGAATCCTCACTGTTATAAAACTAGAGGCTCTCAGGAGCCTGTATCGCTCGCCTGGCTTTCAGTTGCCACAATTGTAGTAACATTGTAAGTTATACAGTTGATCTTCAGTCTCAAACTTTAGTACCTCGGACACCACCAATATCTTGAACAGTATTTAAAGTCTGATCATGTTTTACTAAATTTCTTTGTTGGGCTTTTTTGACAAAAAACGTTCTTGCTAAGGACCACTTTCGACACAGTTTTGGAAATCGAGACGTCATTTTGTAAATGTTGTCATCCAACAATTTTCAACATCGATTTTGAAGTCGCAACATCAATATCTATTTGGACAAAAAAAATTCATTGAAATAGGACAATGTTTAAATTTCCCGCCTGTTGTGGCGGCCATTTCGAAAATGGCGGTCAAAGAACAATTGCTAACATCTGTTTTGAAGTTGGGACATCAATACCTATTTGGGAACCAAATTTCTTTTAAATCAGACAATGTTGAATTTTCCCGCCTTTTTTGGTGACCATTTTGAAAATGGTGGTCAACGAACAATTGCTAACATCTGTTTTGAAGTTGGGACATCAATGCCTATTTGGGAACCAAATTTCATTGAAATCGGACAATGTTGAATTTTCCCGCCTTTTTTCGGCCATTTTGAAAATTACAGTCAACAAACATTTTTTAACATTAGTTTTAAAGTTGCAAAATCAATATCGTTGGAAACCAAATTTCATTGAAATGTTGAATTTTCCCCCCTTTTTGGCAGCCATTTTGAAAATGGCGGTCAACGAACAATTTTCAACATCAGTTTTGAAGATGCAACATCAAAACCTATTTGGAAACCAAATTTCATTTAAATCGGACAATGTTGAATTTTCCCGCCTTTTGTGGCGGCCATTTTAAATTGGCGGTCAACGAACAATTTTCAACACCAGTTTTGAAGTCGCCACAGCATGGAAAACATTTCACCATTTTACACTTAACCTTTATCTTCTATAGTTTTGGAAATAAAAGACAAAAAATGCGAAAATTAAAAAAAAATGGTGAAACAAGGGCAATAACTCTTACAAGGGTTTACGGATTTTCTTCAAAATTTCAGGGTGGGTAAATCTTGATATGCTGATAATTTTTGCGATTTAAACTTGACCTCCATCTGTTACACTTTTTGAAATAAAAAATTAAAAATGCAAAAATTTTGAAAATCTTACGGAAAAAGGGCATAACTCCAAGATTGGTTTCAGATTTTCTCCAAAATTGAAAAGTTGGTAGATCTCATCATGCTGATCATTTTTACTACATGTCAGATTTTTGATATCTTTAACGGTTTTCGAATAAATTGTATAGAACAGCAATTTACCCCTATGGTCTATTTTTAGAAACAGAGGTCATGTTGTTTGGTCTACGGACATAAAAATCACAAACTTGAAAGTGCATACCCTGGTAATGATATCGATGCAGGCCAAGTTTGGTAAGTATTGGCCCAGTAGTTTCAGAGGAGAAGATCTTTGAATAAAAGTTAACGGAGCAACGGCAGTAGAATACCGAAGGAACAAGGGAAGCGATGACTACAAAAATCGAAATCCGAAGACATGGCAAAAACGGCAACAGAGAAAAACAAAGACAAAACAAGGACGTGAGGCAGCTACAAGCACGGAAATAAAAAGACGACATTAAAAACTAAGGCACTCATAGTGTGAACTCCCATGAAAACCGGGAGTGACATCAGGTGCTCCGGAAGGGTAAGCATGTTCTGCCCCGCTAGCGACACCCGTCACACTATCAGTGAGGCATACATTGTTTTGAATGATCTGTTTGGTAGCGGATTGGTAAATTTCATTTTCTAACCCTGAGACAAAACCAATTAAGTCCATCGTACATGTTACTTCTCTAACCCTCAAACAGTACCATGGTAAAATTATGAAAAGCTTTCGTAAATCTCAATAGTATTCAAACAATCACAAAGACGCATTGGTAGCACAAACATTACTGACGAAGACAAAACTAAAATTTAACAGTATGATGTACAAGACAACACGAAAAACTAAAGTACTGACAGTGTGAACTCCCATCAAAACCGGGAGTGAGATCAGGTGCTCCGGATGGGTAAGCATGTCCTGCTCCGCTAGCGGCACCCGTCACACTATCAGTGAGTCAATCCAGGGTTGAGTCAAAACCGGTTATGTCCCAATGACCCAATTCAATTCAATTCAATTCAATTCAAAGTTTCATTTTAAGTCGATTTTTCACAAACATACAATACAAGATCTAATGAGCTTTTATATCGACTATACATGAATAACAATACATTATATACATTACAAACACATATAGCACATGCATTACATACATCTTTCAAACGTACTAATTTTGACGAATTATGATTTTTATACAACCCTTATACATAAATTTATTAAATCAAAATTGGGGCAATTGTTTAAACGGTCTTTCAAATTTTCTGGTCTACAGTTCATTTGTTGTAATAAAAAGCACGGATTCTTCTCTAATATCACTTACAAAAATCATAGTTCATGGACTTGCGATGACAGGAATAAGGCATTTCATTTTTTGCTGGACAATATTTTTGTTCGTTTTGGCAACATCGTTTATCAACAGGTCATTGGAATTGCCATGGGTTCAAACTGTGCACCTTTCATTGAAAATCTTTAACTGTTCTGTTACGAACAGGACTTTATGAAAAAACTACAAACTAGAACCGTACAAAACAATGATCAACTTGTTTCAATTTTCAACTACAACAGCAGGTTTATCGACGATATCCTTACTATTGACAATCCCCAGTTTTTAGACTATGTCGACCTCATATACTCAAAAGAACTGAAACTTAATAATGCAAACAATAATTCTAAATACCGCCCGTTTCTTAATCTAACTATCGTCGTTGACTGTGGTAAAATTAAAACTAAAATTTATGATAAAAGGGATGATTTTGATTTTAATTTTACTAATTTCCCTTTTCTTGATAGCAACATTCCTGTAGCTCCATCATACGGGGTGCATATTTCTCAACTAGTACGATTTGCAGTCGTCTGTTCTACTCTCGACGATTTAAATGAACGTAAAATTACTATCACATCCGAACTTTTACAACAAGGTTACAGATTTGATAAACTGATAAACACATTTAAGAAATTTCATAGAAGATATGAAGATTTGATTTCTAAATATGATACTACTCCTAAACAGCTTATTACTAAGGGAATTTCTCACCCTCGTTTTTATGGAAACGTTGTTAAAATTGTCAAAAGCTAATAACAAAAATCCGGGAAACTGAGACGTTATTTACATTCTCTTACGCAATAGGGGATTTCGACAGGATATTCCTCATGATTCCGTTAAATTGGCTTTTGGATCCAATTACCTGAAGATATTACAGGTATACTGGCCTCTCACTGATACTGCCGATGTCTACTGATATCTATGATGATTCTTTACCAAAATCTTCGAGGAGTTTTGAATATGGTTTTTATTCCGTAGTGCGACAGTATTTAAGGAGAAGACTAGAGGCTCCTTGAGCTAGCCGGCAGTTACAATGTATGCGACGATCACTCATCGACCCATTTTTCTAAATTACGTTTTGTCTTATTCTTTCCTTGTAAAGATTGTGGTCTTGGTGTTATTAGTCTACCTGTATTGGGTTTATTCTACTATAACGAGACAGGATAGAGAAAGGGGAGTTTTGGGTACCCATGAACCAGTTTAACCTTGCTGCTAGCTCTTGCTAGTGCCGGTACCAAGTCGGGCTATCCCGAATTCCTATCGCTGTCCATATTTTTTGTCCTTTTATTGTTTTTCTTGTGCGGTTTTCTTGAGAATTGTGGCCTGTGATTGTGGTTTGTGGCCATTGTAGGTGTTTCCTTGCCATGGGGATTTTGGCCTATGACAATTCTGTTCGGTAATTTTGTTATTCTATTCTATGTAGGAATCTACGCACAGCAGACTAAAAGCACAACAGCACTGTAAATCAATGAGATGTACATGTCATTGATATAGTCACACCACTTACCCATCAATGTGCTTGTCTTAGATTGATTACAGTAATGAGGCTGAAAGAACAAAAAACTTTATGTTGTTCACATATTATCAGCATCAATCTATACAAAGATCCGTTTTTGTGTAAAATTTTTTTAACAAATATGTTTAAAGTTTGTGTGAAACAACGCCTATTGAATTGTAACGACTCTTTAAAATTCGACAAGATAGGAATGTTTTTTCCAGATTTATTTGTCATTGAAACTATTTTTTGGGCAGGTGTTTTGTTTAAAGCCTGTTACAGTCAATAATACGAAATTTGATGATTTACCAAACTTAAAACTGTCTATCTAATGTAATTAAAATTAATCAAAATTTTGTTAAAATTAGCTAATTTCTCCATAATTTCAACCATAAAAAGGCATTTTTACATTACAGATTTCAGGCCACATACCACATATTTGTTACATTATTTTTTGTATTCTCTTATAACAAATTTTAAATCTTTAAACAAGTCCGAAAAATTTTACCTGACAATTCCAAACCAACGTTCCATCTTAAGTGAACTTTGTTAAAATATTAAAGTAATCAAACGATTTTACAAACGCACTAGAAATCTGTAATTTGTACAGAATAACAAAGCTACTGCTTTGGATGCAATATAAACAACGGTTATAAGTGTTGTTTAATATCGCATTTTAAGATATATGCTCACATTTCTGTTAACCATATATCCTATCATGTTAAGTGTTAAACTCTTAATCAAAAATTATTTTAGGACATGAAAAGAAAATAAAACAATAAAACAAATATAAAAAGATTCTTTTTAGACCGTATTAATTTGTTTTCCATC
The DNA here is from genome assembly GCA_002080025.1 of Modiolus philippinarum. Taxonomy (NCBI): domain Eukaryota; kingdom Metazoa; phylum Mollusca; class Bivalvia; order Mytilida; family Modiolidae; genus Modiolus; species Modiolus philippinarum. The sequence continues at coordinate 76,079 of MJUU01041650.1, forward strand.
AGCTTTTACACATATTTCGGTTTATGGATTTCCAAATGTTTTCATTTTATCTGCACTGAGGCGACATAAGTTGTCGAAATGTGCATATACAGAACCTAAATTGGCTGTAACTTCGGTTTGTTGTTATTTATAACTATGTCTTCTGCTGAAGTTTGTCAAATTTTATCCTATTAAATGAAAGTTGTTTTATTTTTCTTGAAATATTACTAAGATTTCATTATAAACTTTCTTTTCTGACTATTTTTGGACTAAACCTTTAAAATATTACTATGTATTATATTTAGTATTTGGTTCTAATGCTAATGGTTAGAGGATAGTTCTTGAAACACGTTTACAGCATGACACAATTAACAGTTTATGATGCAACTTGGGTATCTTAACATTTTTATACTCTATCAACATAAGAGACGAATGTAATAACGAATTGCAAAGAGCATTAAACCTTATTTGAGAGTCATACTGTGCTTAACATTTTCCTACATGCTGTTTTGTATCTTTCACAAATTTTGAGATGTAAAGGAAAAATATGGAATCCTATTTCTAAAATGTATAAGACAATAGTACAAAAACGGCATGATTAATTAATAAGATTAGATACAATTAAAATATCTTAAACCTTACACATTAGTTTTTTGTTGTTTTTTTTTTTGTGGCTTTAAAAAATCAGCGGTCGATTACTGTTTCAATAATAATAGATTCGGTATTAACTTTCCAATTTTAAGGAAGAACATGTTTTACTGTTGCCTTGTAGGGTCATATGATAAATTTTGTCTCTCGCTAGCAGACATCTTGGATGTATATCAACAACCAACAAACTTCACATTGTCAAGATTTCATCAATGGATATTAAAACCTTAATTAGTAATTTTAGATTGGAAAACATATGCATTTTTAATTTAGAAATAAAAGTGACAACAAGTGTCCAAAGCATATTTAGGTAGAGAGGCCAGAACAGAAATGAAAGACCTCCCGAATATCTTTACAGTACAGTTTTAGAGCAGATGAGGAAAATGATGATTTTTGCATAGAAAACTATTTGCTGATCCGACCGATAGGGGCAATCGTTGCAAAAACCTTTAGTAGATGTTTAATACGAATATTTTCCCGATTGGATCCAATGTTAAACTATGTTCAGATTCACAGTGAAGACCAAAGGTTAAATATGATTGGTTTATATTGTTAAAATTTATACCATATAATATCTCCAGACTGGTGGGTGAATAGGGTTTCTAAAATAACAAAAGAAATTTTAATTTTGTTAAGAATGAATTTTTTTTAGAAATTTTAAAAATATTTTCCTGATTTTAAAGGAATGGCGGTAAAATTTGAAAAGTTAACACAGTGGGTCTGTTTGATTCAGTATAGCTTTAAAGGGAATTGGTCATCAATATATTTCACACTTATTCTTGGAATTACATGATAAAGTTCTTAAACAATTGATATGACTTCACTTTGGGTTCTTGTTTAAATCAGTAAATTTTCTGAAAATGTTACTATTGTCGCCCAAGGAAAAATAATGAGTACCGCGCTACCTATAATTGGTGCATAAAATCATATGTTCTGAGAGAATGTATTTGGGGAAATAAAGGAAATTTAACGTTTTTAATAATCTTTCGACTTTTGAAACATCCACATTTTGTTATGGCACTTAAGGCATAAAAAGACTCGCTGTATTCTTGATGCCTTTCTTTCAGTGCATACAAAATCATGAGTTTCATAGACAGTTCAGTAGTTGAATAAGAAGAAGATCCAGTGATGTATCTAAATTTTAGAAAATTTGTTTAATACTAAGAAGTATCTCCCTCATGCATAGCTCTGTCCTTGGGTGATTTCGGTTTTTTATTTAGATTTGAATTTGGTATTTGATCTCTGTAAGCTTTTTCACATATTTGGGTTTATGAATTTCTAAATGTTATTTAATCTGCACAGAAGAGACATAAGTTGTCAAAATGGCCATATGTAGACACTAAATTTAGGGTAACTTCCGTTTTTGTTATTTAGGTATATAGGGCGGGTCTTGATTATAATTTTAAGTTTGAATATCCAAAGAGGACAGGAATTACCTGTATGTTATGTTCAGTTGAAATAATTTGCTTTGCATGCAAAAAAAAAAAA
>MJUU01041650.1:80061-105000 GCA_002080025.1 Modiolus philippinarum
GCCGATTCTATATAAAATCTTGAAATATCTAAATTTTTGTAAATTTTGTTGGAAACTAAGGAGTATCTCCCTCATGCACAGCTCTGTCCTTAGCTTATTTTGGCTTTACATTTAGATCATATTGGTTATTATTCTCTATCAATTTTTAAACATCTTTGATTTTATTGTCTTCCAAACGTTTAGATTTTATCTGCACTGAAGAGACATAAGTTGCCGAAAAGCGCATATGCAGAATTTTAATTCACAGTAAAATCGGTATTTAGTTATTTGTTACCACTGGGTCGATGCCACTGCTGGTGGACTCTAAGTCCCCGAGGGTATTAACCAGCCCAGTAGTCAGTACTTCGATGCTGACCCGAAGGCCGATTCTATATAAAATCTTGAAATATCTAAATTTTTGTAAATTTTGTTGGAAACTAAGGAGTATCTCCCTCATGCACAGCTCTGTCCTTAGCTTATTTTGGCTTTACATTTAGATCATATTGGTTATTGTTCTCTATCAATTTTTAAACATCTTTGAGTTTATGGTCTTCCAAACGTTTAGATTTTATCTGCACTGAAGAGACATAAGTTGTCGAAATGCGCATATGCAGAATTTTAATTCACAGTAACTTCGGTATTTAGTTATTTGTTACCACTGGGTCGATGCCACAGCTAGTGGACTCTAAGTTCCCGAGGGTATTAACCAGCCCAGTAGTCAGTACTTCGGTGCTGACCCGAAAGCCGATTCTATAAAAAATCTTGAAATATTTAAATTTTTGTAAATTTTGTTGGAAACTAAGGAATATCTCCCTCATGCACAGCTCTGTCCTTAGCTTATTTTGGCTTTACATTTAGATCATATTGGTTATTTTTCTGTATCAATTTTTAAACATCTTTGAGTTTATGGTGTTCCAAACGTTTAGATTTTATCTGCACTGAAGAGACATAAGTTGTCGAAATGCGCATATGCAGAATTTTAATTCACAGTAACTTCGGTATTTAGTTATTAAGTATATTAATTAACCGAAATTATAACATGTCTACCGTGGTCCAGTGGTAGCGTGGCAGACTTTTAACCCTTACAACCTTGACAGAAGGGGTTCGAATCCCAATGGAATCAACAAAAATTTAATATTTAATATTAAAAGACTTAGACTTTGGATTTGGATTGATAAAAAAGATAGGAAAATACATCACAGGTAGATGATTCAAGCCAAAATGATTAATTTCATTTCTTGTTCCAAATTTTGTTCCAATGAAGTACCCAAAATTGCAGTTAATTTATCTTCTGCATATGGCCATTTCGACAACAAGTCTCATCAGTGCAGATTATATCAAAACAATTGGAAAACCGAATAAAAACCAGAAAATTTTCTAAGTGTCATATTCCAGAAATTGAAATAGCCCACATTTTGATGGGGCACTCAGCATAGATCGGTCCATAATATACCATAAAAACGAAGCACAAATAAGATGTTGGGGTTTTCATCAGTACTCACTCTAATTCTTATTTTAAAGCAAAACATTTTACATCCCTTTGGTCTCCCACAGAGATGGCGTGGGCAGTGTAATCTGTCTGTAATATCTGTTCATTCGAAGAACAGCCAAATCTTCTGTGGGAAGGCAATGTCGATATTCATTTCTCTAATTCTAACCCCGTTGGGTTCCTACGATAGACCGTTATATTTTAATTTTATATAGGCCCTGCATTAGCGTAAATATTCGCAAATCCGGGGAGATGAACAAGTTTCTACGTTGACTGAATTTATAGACAGCTTATTTATTCATTTAACTAACAGTCTGCATTCCCTTTCACTTTGTGTAAGAGAATCCATGGTACTTGTTTTGCTTTAAAATAAGAATTAGAGTGAGTACCGATGAAAACCCCAACATCTTATTTGTGAGTACCGATNAAAACCCCAGTCACTGCATGGAAGATCTAACAACACCCCATTTTACTTTCTGTTTTGATAATACATTTGATATCCTCGGCTTTTATCATAAAGCTTAATGTCTTCAAAATCATGAAGACTGGTTTCTGATTGGTTAATGTCAAAGGTCATAGAACTGAAAGTATAGTAGGAAACTTGGCAATTTCGTGTAAATGTTTAGAAAGTATAGTGACCATCTGTAAATAACATTGTTGTAAATTTGCCCGGGTTTTATAACTGATTTATACACAGATCTATGGTCACTGTAAAATTTATTTTTGGTCAATGTAAAAATTTTAAAGTACCAGTACGTAAAAGAAACTGGTAAAATACATTGGTGAAGTGGCAAATTGAGGAAAAAAACGCAAACTTTTGATGTTTGATTTAAGAAAAAATAACCAAGAAAACGTCATTTTGATGGATACAAATTTTTAGTTATTTTGCCTTTTTGAGTTACCAGCGTCCAAAATTTAGTCACATTGTACAGTGAAAAGTACGGGAAAAATTTTCCGCTATTTCTTTTCTCTATATAATCAGTCAAAAATTATATGGAGACCTAACACATGTTCGAATGTAAAAACTTTTTGGGATGTGTTTTATAACCAAATGAATACACCTAAGCCAAAAAAAATACAGAATCTATAAATTTTTGATGTGCCGCCCACTGCCTGATTGAGATGGTGGGGGGGTCTTTCTGAAATTTGACCATATATTATGAAAAGGCACAATTAATGCAGGATATCTGATAACATTTGATGACATTGTGGTATAAGATAAAGAACTTGTTTATCTTTCAAGGCCATGGCGAGTAATATAATTAAGTGCTTTGTCTTATTAATATTCCGATACTACATCTTGTCAAAATTATTTGTATCTCATACAAAGCTGTATTATCTCTTCTCATATAGTTGAAAAGGTACCACACTGATTATTTATGATGCATTAATTTGCATAAAAAAGTTTGATTTCCGTAACGTGTTTAGACAGTAAACCCTTCAGTTAAAGTTGTAAAAATATAAGAAAGTAGGAAAATCTTTATGACAAATCACGTTTTTTCTTCTAATAATGTCTAAATTTATTTATATAAAAGATTTAAACTTTAATATAAAGGCATACTGTAAAATATGATATGGTACGGTGGTATGGTATGTAGTATGGTACGGTGGTATGGTACAAATACTACCATACCATGGTACGACGGTATGGTATGACGGTATGTTATCATGGTATGGTACAGATTGTCGTACCATGGTATGAATTAATGGTCTGAACCATGGTATGGTATGAATTTTATTCTTCCCCTTTTGTGAAAATTAAATGAACAAATGGTATATACCATATGAAAACAGATATTTATATTCATAAACCCACCAAGTTCAGTAGTTCAAATGAGATAATAAAAGGAACATTTTTTCCTTAGTTTATATGGGCAATTAAACCTTCCAATTTTTCTGTTTTCTGTTTTCTGTGTTCTCGTTTTTGCCCTGTCATTGGACTTCGATTTTTGTGAATTTCACCCCTTTGTTCCTTCGGTATTCTACTGCCGTTGTTCCAAGCAATCATTGACAAAATGTCCAGAATGAAGGTAGTATATTTGCCTAGTATAAATGTTCTAAAATGTTTGTTTTTATCTGTAGGAAACAAAATTTAACCAATTAGTACCTTTTATCAGTTTTACGTACAAAATAAAGCAACATATTTTTACTTTCTGTGACAAGTTGTTTATACTATAATGACTGTTTTACTGTAAAAAATTTCATGTCCAAATTAATAAATTAATGTTAATTTTGAAAATGGCTGAGAAATGTTTTCAAGAGGTGGTAATGAAGAAGGCAAAATTATTAGTCCCCTACCGGCGATAGACGAAAGGGACTATAGGTTTGCGCTCTGTCCGTCCGCCTGTCAGTCCCGCATCAGTTTTCCGCACTTTTTTTCTAAACCGTTGCAGGTATTGGTCTGATATTTTGTATGTGAGCCTACCTTGATGAATAACAGATCAAGTTTAAGTTTGGTTCCGGTCCACTGATTTTTGACGGAGTTACGGGCCTTCGACTTAGAAAATTTTAGTAAAATATCAGTTTTCCGCATTTTTTTCTAAACTGCTGCAGATATTGATCTGATATTTTGTATGTTAGTCAACCTTATTAAGTTACAGATCAAGGTAAAGTTTTGTTCCGGTCCAGTGATTTGTGATGGAGTTATGGGCCTTGGACATAGGAAAGTTTAGTGAAATGACACTTTTCCGCATTTTTGTTCTAAAATGTACAGGTATTGGTCTGATATTTTGTTTATGAGTCTACCTTGTTGAGTTACAGATCAAGTTAAAGTTTGATTCCAGTCAAGTGATTTTTCACAGAGTTATGGGCCTTGGACTTAGAAAATTTTAGTAAAATGACAGTTGTCCGCACTTTTTTTCTAAACCGTTGGAGGTCTGATATTTTGTATGTGAGCCTTCCTTGATGAGTAACAGACCATTTTCAAGTTTGTTCGTCACTGATTTTTGACACTTATGGGCCTTGGACTTGGAAAATTTTAGTAAAATGTCAGTTTTCCACACTTCTTTTAAGAACCGTTGCAGGTATTGATCTGATATTTTGTATTTGAGTTACAGATCAATTATAAAATTGGTTCCGGTCCACTGATTATTTGAAGGAGTTATGGTCCTTGGACGAAGAAAACATATTTTACCATTTTTGCTAGTTTAATAAAGCCTTGTTCTACCGGTAGGGGACTTGGTATTGCCTTTCAATACGATCCACACTTGTTTTAAGTGGGAATTCAGACTAGTGATACTTTGCATGTACTGAATTATTCATATACAACAAAACATGAATGAACAAAAAGAATACCCTATTTCATTTGTCTGATGGAAAAGTCCAACTAAATGTGTGTATTCTAGTATGCAAAAAAATTAATGTTTGTAGAACTTACAAAAGTGATGAGAATATTTTTTCTCTGTTATTTTCACTAAAAAATGTTCATACCATACCATGGTTCATACCACGGTACAACAATCCGTGCCAAACCATGGTACAATACTGCATGGTATGGTAGTATTTGTACCATACCACCATACCATACCACATACCATACCACCGTACCATACCATATTTTACAGTATGCCAATATAAAATTGTTATTCACTTGGAAAATGTATTAAGTAGTAGATAAAACACTTTTTTATCTCCTAGTGATTGCACGAGGTGATAAGGAAGTGTTTTATTACACGTCTTGAGTGTATTCAAATGAGCTGTGAAAGTAGTAAACTACGCCATGTTAAAGACGTAAGATTTTGAAATTACAATAACAAGACACCCTGATTTCGATAAAATATTTTGTGCTATATGTATTACAGTACTTAATCTTGTCAAAATTATTTGTATTGCTCATAAAAAGCTAAAATTGTGCAATGTAATTATCCTTTCTAATAAGGTACAAACAGAAAGTCACAGATAGGACACATTTAACATTGTCAAAGCTCCTTGATAATATCAGATGTTTCTAAAAATCAAACAATGTCACAGTATTAAAAATGTTCCAAAATAAAACAAGCAACTGGAAACTATTGAATTAATGTATAGATCTACTTCTGTTTATAAAACTACATTTGAAATGAAAATATGTAATTAATCTAACATGCAAATACTTTTTTTCTCGAAGAGTTACATTTTCTTTATTGACGTCTACATCGAATGAAAACTGATCTTTAAATCAATTGCAATCTTTTAACAAAATAGAGAAATATTTCAACCAGACGCTCTTGTTTTGATCACTTTGTAGCAAGCCATTGTCAACGATGACATTAATTTGTTTGTTTAGAAAGGAGGCTCTTGAGTTTAAATCAGATTGAATGTCGTAAAACGATATTACCAATATTTAAAAAAAAAAAAAAAAAAAAAAAAAAAAAAAAACGTATAATGATTTTCGTATTTTTTGTACACTTTTTTCCCAAAGAAAAATAAACTGTAATTAAAAAAAAATTAAACCCGTACCATATATTTATTTTCGATTTATAAATAATGGTCACAAAGAAACAACAGATATCTAGAATGTCAATAACCACATGTAGACTAAATCACACCATAGGGACATTTATTGCTATTGAAAGAATAACTAAATATTTGATGTACTGCAGGACAATGCCAGCTACTGAATGCTACTGAACAATGTCGCATTTTATTGAACTTTTTTACACCATGCACATAAATTCATATGAAACGTAAGAGCTCATGATATGCAAGATAAAATTTAACAAATTAAATTTAGTGATCGTAGTAAGCGCTGTCGTGCCGTACGTACACGCCTGTTAGATAACACCACAAAAACAACGCCACCTATGGCCAAACATCCATTTCATTCTAATTTATAATCATTCAAACGAATGAAATAATATAGATATAGTACTGAGTCGTCGACTGATGAGCTAAGGACTAAATTAAAACAAGAGTCCAATGGCCACGTAGTTGGATGGGTAAAGACATTTATTGAGATGATAAGCCAAAACCATAGTTTGCAATACTCAACACAGGTCATGGTCAGATCATGTAATGATTTGCAAGGTCTGGTAAATACATATTTTTGAAAGAGTTCACTGTATAATAAACAATTGCAAATATTCGCCAAATCGCATCATAAACCTGTAATAATAACTGATTATGATATATCATCTGATGCATTTAAATATTTGAAGTGCACTTTTTACACATACATACAGTCATGTTCTGAAAAGTTTGACTCCTCGACATTTAAAATCAGTTATGTCACTCTGATCTATGTTGTAGAAAAATAATAACTTAGAGTTAATAATAAACAACCGCCCGGCTCGTCATACTTGTCATTTTTCAAAAACTTATTAAAAGATTAGAAATTGTTACACAACATGCTTTCACGTGAAAATATAAAGATTATCGTCTTTGCTGCAACAATGTGAATTAAAAGTAGATGATTCAAAACAATGTGATATTTTTAATAAGTTATCGTATTAGAAACCTTCACCTGTCGCTGTAGTTAGAAATAATACCATGTGTATTATGTTGTACTGATAAACTAATGGAAGTGATAAACACACAATGACTGACACAACTAAGGCGGAGCGAACCAAAAAAAAAAAAACAAATTAATTAATTAAAAATCAGCACCGCATCCAAATGTTCTGAAAATCAATAGGGTTCTGCGTAATGGCAAGCCGACACAGAATTTCAAGTTTTGTTGCATAACGTGCATTCCTGAGAGAGTTATCGTTTATACATCCAGTTTAAAATCGGGTGATCCCTATAGCTTGATGGGCTCCGCCCATCCAGCTAAAACAGAACAGTAACGCTAAGCATATTTTTTAGTCAAAAGAATTAAATGACATATTACAATACGGTCAAAGTTATAAATCATTGGTTCATTAAATAGAAAACATCACATATTATTTTCAAAGCATACAGCATTGTCGTTGTCCCAAACACTAAGTAACAAACCAAATTTCTTGACAAATCACTACATGATTGCCAAGTAAAAGAAAAAAAAAATGGGAAAATGTACATGCAATCTATTTGTGCTCGTCACTTGCATTAAGTGAAACAAACTGATTTTGTTTTCAATTCTATTTTAATAAATCTTAATAGAACACACGGGCTGCTTTAAGAAATCCACAGATCATGTTACTTCTTTTGTGCTTTTTATATTGTACGGAAATTAACATGATCGTCAAATTACGATAACAGGCATGTCGTTACAGGATTTTGTGGTTAATATAATTAAAAAAAATTGGGATTACATAGAATTGCTTTTTCAGTGTTTGTTTTTCCGTTTATTATATTATTCACTATATTTGCTTTTTAAATATAAACTATATGCAATTTGAAAGAAAAGTATTGGAACTAGTTCCAAGAAGTAACTAATTTCATAACAAGGAGGTCTTTCACAGTTCAACTGATTTTTATTAGTTCTCCAACTTCTATGGTTTATGTCTAACAGTTTACTCAAGTCTATCGTGACGAAAGCTCCTTATGTTAATCTTACAACAACAGGTAAGCAAAGTTACTATACTGTAAAATGTAGCAAAAAATAAAATCCAAACTGATTTGGGGAGACATATGTTGTAAGAATGACCATATTGCACATCTGCGATTTCAATCTTCTTTTGACTTTTTATTCGAATGCTTGAATTATAGTAAGATATCATTGTCATAGTATTTGTATGTAATGTATAAAAGTTGACAGATTACAGATTCTTTTAAGTTTTAGCTTGAAATCAAATTATTCTGAATTTTTAATATTTCGAGCAAAAAGCAAGAAAGAATAAAACAGGACAGATAAGAATTTATGCACATTGTTGAGTTTTATACTTTGTGACAGTGAAACATTTTCTAGAGGTACATTGTACTTGGATGTTTTGATTTTTTTTCCTTATAATTATTCCATTTGATATTGTAACGTCAAAATTTCATTTATCAACGTCACGAAAATCATAAAAGTTATTTTCTCGATGAAAGTTTCTTGCCCATTGATACGCTCCGAGAAAAATAGTGCAGTATATGCTGACGTTAAATTCAGAGAAACACTTTGTTTTAGTAAAAAGGATTAGAATTATAGGAAATAAAAGTAATTTTAGAGGAGTTTATGGATGTGTCCATATACGGCCTTTCACTCAAAAACTTTCAATAGGGTCCTTTTATCCCTATAGTAATAGACCTTTTTACGTATATGTAACAATTTTGATCATAATTAAAAAACTCCTGACGCTAATATCACGTGACATAATTAACAAAAAAAGATAACAGGAAACACCTACAATGGCCGTAAACCACAATCACATGCCACAATCCACCAGGGAACCGCACGACAAAAACAATAAAATGACAAAAGACAAACATGTCTTTCGAAATTATATTTTGTACCAAAATTCATAATAACACAAGCAATTGAAACAGGGTATTTCTGTAATAAATGAGGAATCTACAGTTTTGTTATACATAATGCGTTAAGATGCAAAAAAATAGATGCAAAAAAAAATAGATTTGTTCCTCATATTTTTGCATAATAGAAAAACAAATACTGTTTCTAATAATGTTATAATAGTAAAAAATTCGATAATGAAATGTGATAAATTTCCGAAGGAAACGAAGGAAACCCTGCTTTTTCACGTGTGAACTACAACACTGTATATTGAAATACCATTTCAATCTTGTGAAGCCGCACATTGAAATATCAATGTATAGGAAACAACGGCAGTAGAATACCGAAGGAACAAAGGGGTGAAATTCACAAAAATCGAAGTCCAAAGACAGGACAAAAACTAGAACACAGAGAACAATGACGTTAGACACAAAGACAATGACGCCAGACAGACACAAAGCACAGAACCAGAAACCACAACACTCAGAACAAAGGCACTCACAGTGTGAACTCCAGTGAAACTGAGAGTGACATCAGGTGCTCCGGAAGGGTAAGCATGTCTGCTCTGTTAACAGCACCCGTCACACTGGAAGTAAGGCATATATGTTTTTGAAAAATCTGTAAGGTAGTTAATTGGTTAATGTCTTTCGCTAACCCTGAGACAAAACCAATTAAAAATCTTGATACATGTTACTTCTCTAACCCTCAAACAGTACCAAGTTAAATTTTGAAAAGCTTTTGTAATCATCGGGTATAGGAGTAGTGAATCGGGCCTCTTTGGGCCCATAACGTCTGTGTTAAAGTCCATTTTTTGCTCCTGAATTTGCAGTCGAGTGTGTCCATTGATTTCTTCTTAGTCTTCAAGCGTACTGAACGTAGAGCACCATGAGCGTAGCGAAATGGTGTGAGAGTAGTGGGACACTGGGGGACGTTGTTTTGAGTAGAGTCCTTCCCATTCCTTACCCTTATCGATGTGTCTTGTGTACTTGTTGCCCTTTTTTATGTTGTTTCATTACTTCTTTACGTCTGTTCTTGGTACTGTTTTTTCATTGTATTTCCGAAAAATCTTCCTTTTTTCCCTACCCCCGTCTTCGTTTTGTGTTACATATTTTTTTCTTCCATTGTACTTATTCATATTTATTTATCTTAGATTTGTATGTTCTCTCCCCCCACCCAATGATCCTTTAAGTGTTTGCCTAACACGAACCCGTATATTGGCTACCGTTCCTAATGTTGTTTGTCATACTCCCTTAGCTTTAACCTCTTTAGGATTCCTCTATCGATTAAACCCCAAGCCTTCATAGGTTCTACCTCATTGTCATCCGGTATTGTATGTTTTTCCATTTTCTGCTGAGATATAGCTTCATTAGTATAAATAGAATAACAAACGAATATCAGTTCTATATTTTATTATCCCCGTCACAAAGTGAGCATGGGTCGGGGAGCCACCCTCATGCTGCCGTCACAATTCAAAATCCATAAGGCCTAGTGCTGTAGTCGTCCATGGCCACTCTTTTGTCGAACACAATTCTGTAGTCTTTTTCTTGATATTTTACGAAAGGATATGGAGTAAATGAACATGAGACCATAACACATATGTTAACTCCAACTGCGATGATACACGGTTAGTAATCTTTTCTTATCCCTGCTTACCTTGTAGTCGTCTTTTACGGTCTTCACGGAATCTCTGTTGTTTGTGATCATATCATTTATTGTGTCGTAGTTAATTGTTAGGCCGTTCTTGTAGTTAAGAGTGATTCCACACACTTTACATATGGTCGTATTTCCAAATTTGTCGGGTGTGGCAAATTTGTAGGCATAATTTTTCGGTCCTCCAGTCACCAACTCTGTTATTTTGTTGTTGGGTACTTCGTCCGTAAGATCTCCCAAGTAGTCTCCTAATTCGGGTCTCCATTCTCCAGATCGAGATGTATAAACAATGGAATCGGTGTCGGCGTATAGGGCGCGGGTGTTCAACTTCTACAAATAACTGTACAACTTCAGTCTCACTTGGGCGGTGATATAAGCGGCTATCACCACATTTGTGCGTCCAGATTCCTCGACGAACTCTTCTTTATACCGATATCTTATTTCCACCATGTCATCGCTGACAAAATTAATACCCATGACGAGAATTTGGTCACTGGTTAACATGTCGAAGTATTCTGCAGGATTACACACGTATTTGATTTGGGGCAGGTTGCTTCTCTGTCCGAATTTACCCAAGAAGCTATTCAACATTCATTTGGCTAAAGCTCGTAGTCCCGGGTTCTTCTTAATATTGCTGTAGTCGAGGAGAATACCCTCCTTTTCATGGTACTCTCTGATATAGTTCTGTTTATCCTCTTCAGTTTGACACCATTCTGGCCACCCACTGGCTTCTTGCTTCATCTTCAGGAAGGTATTCACATACTCGGTAAAAAGCCCTCCTGTCTTTGTTGTTCGGTCGTATTGTTCCGTGTCAAAGTGCCACACTTCATAAATTCTGTCTATCTGATATCCATTTTCTTGACTTCGTCTATCACCCAAGTTCCGGTCAGTGCTCGTTGCGCGTCGTTATGTTGGCGCGTTGCCTGTTGACTAGACTCGACACAGCTTTTTACACTAGGTAAAGAGTAGCTTGTTATTGATTTTGGACGGGAGAACTGGAATGTAAAGACCTCTAATAAGTCCTTCATAGTGTTGAATGTCGCTGAAGTTTTCTGTGATGATCTCGGGATGTCGAACAGAAATCTTGCCAGTCTTGTTGATGTATGGATACAGTGAAGTGACATCTGCGTAAAATATTTCCTGATCTTTTTCGTACAGTTTAAATGCTTCTGTAAGTCCACCATAAAAGGCTTCTCTTGGTTCTAAGGGAGGAACTATGACATTTTGTTCCAAAAAAACTTTTCAAGTAGTCATTTTCCTCAACTTCACGGTCGAATTCGCATTCCCATTTGCCAGTGTAGGTGTAGCCTAGCTCTTCCAAATATCGTTTCTTCTCTAGCGTGCGTTGATGTAATTCACTCATGGTTTTGCCGTTGATTCTTTATGGTGTTTGCACTATAACAGTGTAAACAGACGTGCCAGAACTTCACGTTAAACTCCAATACGTATTTTCCGTTTTCGTTCTCGTAGTATCCGTCCACTTTATAGGGCCCAATTTGTTTTTCCCCTCCATTTTTGGCATGTTGTATGTTGACTCCTTCTGTTGCCGATAGGTATTTGATCCATTGCATTGCTTTGAGACTGAATGTTTTTCCTCTGGACGGTATCCTTGAGCCCGGATAATTCCGATGGTTTCTGACTGGAGAAATTTCTTTCTGAATACCAAGTTGCAAGCGGATGCTATCGTGATACATTGCTGGAATGGATCTATTCCTCCTTGTCCATCGGTGGATGTCATCTCCAGGAACAGTTGTCTAAAACTTAAGCAGGCTTTTCTCAATATGTCTACGTCTGAGCGACAGTAACTCAATAGTTCCTCTTGGAAATCGAATGTTTGCCGGTAATTGGTCTCGTACCATTGTAAAAAAGTTTCTCTCTTCTCGAGTTTCATGGAGTCAGGGTAGTAGTAGCATATGTCCGGTAAATGATTGAGTACGATTGATTAGTTTTCCTTTCTATTAAATAGATGCGGAAAATATCCTTTCTTCAGTTCAGTCAATCCAAACAGCCACGGGTAAGAAGTTGATGGAGTCAATCATCCGAATGCGACATCCGGGGACTTTCGATGTACATGTTTTAAGTTCCGTTTGCTATGATCGTTGGCTTCACTCCTTGTTGATACAATTACCCCAGTATTGGGAATGAATCATATCCTTTGAAGTTGTGTGCGATGACAGTGACTCCTTTGTTGTCTCCCGAAAACAACCATTTACAAAACTGTTCTGTGGTATTGGGTCCAGCAAATACTAGTTCATTCTTTCCACAAGTCTGACATATACTATCTCTATCGACATATCTATTCATGCATGTTAAACAGACTTTGTGTACAACACACAGATTAGGCTTGTGTCCGCACTTTAATGTTTTACAATTAGTACACTTGCCGTTGTCGTCGGGCGAGTATCCTTTGTGGCTCTTGATTTTGTCATCTTGGATGCATTCAAAGTCGAAGAAAATATAAGTCTGTTTCTTCTGGCAACCCTTGGTATTAGCTGGTAGCATGTAGCATGTATCATTGATGTCCTGAAGGGTAGAAATCTTTTCAGGTCTGACAGTAGACGTTTCCACATGTATGACCTCCATATCTTTTGTTCACGGTTTGTCCACATGTTGTGCATTCATAATAAGTAGTGCACGTCGAGTTTCCCGAAGTCGTCGTCTTTTTGTGCAGGCCGAAACATGTTGGTCCTTTAAAATATCGCCCGCAGTCTTAACACGATATCAAGTCATCTTCGCTCTGGGTATGAACTTTTTTACAGTAGTGGCATACGTTGTTGCATATGTGTTCTTCTTTAGTATTATATCCCTTGTTACAATCAGTGCAGTAATAGTTGCGACTCAAGAAAGCAACCATACTAGTAATGACGTCGTAGTGGTTGTCATGGTAGTATAAATATATTTTCTTCTCAGTTCTAGGTCCATGATATATGATTCCGTTGAAATGATCACGGGATATAACATGTATTTGATAGTACGGTAGAACTTGGAATCGTTCAATTTCGTCGATGCCACATTGTTGTAGAGGTACTCTATCGTGTAGTTCTAATGCCAATTCCATCTGGATGTACTTTCCATGTTTGACAGAGCTCCATTGATCGTGTTCGTCAATTTTGGCTATTGCCGTAACGATGGCTCTAACACAGCACAGGTCGCCTTTGTTTTTTATCTGGATAATAATAAATTTTTTTCGATCAGGAACCTCTCGGTGTCGACATATGTACACCTCTTTCTGGTACCACCTATGGGAATACGGACATGTGTGATCTCGATCCTCAAACGTTTGTTTAACACAAACTGTTCGTTGGACTGTAACCCTCGTTCAATTTCTTCTGAGAGTAGATCACCTGTCACCTGGCCCATTGGCATGAACGGTAATCTGATAGGGAAATCCAGGTCGGGACATTCAAAGGTGACTTGTATCATATCTTCCTTCTGCATGTTTTCAGTCACCTTCACCAAAATAGAGTTGAATATTTTTTGTAATGATTTCAGTATATCTGGAACATTTTGCACATTTACTTGTTTAAACGTGACTCTGTACTCTGTCGACTCGGTGTTGAATCTTGGTATCATTTTCCCGTTTTGTTTAGAGATGATGTAATATTTTTCTGGACTTTTGATGGCTACAGGTGGTACCTTTGGTAATCCGGCTCCGCTTTGGTGCTTCTGTTTCAAATTGTGATACAGGTTATCTTTTCTTCTGTACAATAATCCCCACTCGTTACACGGAAACAAAGTGACTTCTCTGTGCCTTTCTTCGTGTCTGTCCAAATTACTTTTTTTAGTAAAACGTTCCTGGCATATTCTGCAGGTAAAGGTATTGTGGTGTTTATTCTGTCGGTGATGTCTTATTAACTGGCTTTTCTTGTCAAAGGTTTGTCGGGTGTGGCGAATTTGTAGGCATAGTTTTTCGGTCCTCCAGTCACAAACTCTGTTATTTTGTTGTCGGGTACTTCGTCCGTAAGATCTCCCAAGTAGTCTCCTAATTCGGGCTCCATTCTCCAGGTCGAGATGTATAAACAATGGAATCGGTGTCGGAGTATAGGGTGCGGATGTTCAACTTTTCCAAATAACTGTACAACTTCAGTCTCGCTTGGGCGGTGGTATAAGCGGTTATCACCACATTTGTGCGTCCAGATTACTCGACGAACTCGGCCTTAGCAAAAACAAAAATAAAAAGTAAAAATATCCATTGTTCTAACTGGGGTGAGATTGCTGGGGTGATCCGACTCAGATCACCCCAATTAGAACAAACGAGCTGGGATGTAATTGTTGAAATAACAGGTAATTAATAATTCAATTGTTCTACCTGTGCGGTACCATTCAATAATGAAATAATCGATAAAGCCCGAGTCAGCGCGCCTGTCTTGTATTTATTTGTCAAAAGTTGCTTTGGCAGACGAAAGCAACAACGGTTTTGATTCCCTGTATCAGGTAGAAAAATATGAAAGGATATGGAGTGAATGTCCATGTGACAAAAACGCAAACGATACATAGAAAACTCCAGTTTATCAAGGGCAGGGCTTTTATTCATGTCTACATCTTAATGTCGAATGAGGGTCTTCAACAAGAAGTGAACAATATTCACCCCTCAAGCGAGATCAAGTATTTGTTTTCTTGAACAAATACCTGTATTTGCTATTTATATCATATATATGAAAAATATTTTCACTTTGATTTTGAACTCGAAAGCCGAAGATTGGAGAGTTATTAAAACCACCCGATAGATTTCATGTGATCCTTATGAGGGACAGGCCTATGAACGTTCATTTAAATCAGCTGCATGCTTTCAATCAAATATGGTTACATACAGTGGATAAATATTCACATGTATTTACGTCCGCTCCTCTATCAAGAAATTCAGTGCGCCTGTCGCGTAGTTATTTGTCAAAGATAGCGTGGACAAAAAAAAAGACAACTTGTTTTTACCTGTGTTATGTGTATTTGCTATTAATGGTAAATGCGAAAATCAGAATAACCTACATGTAATATATTAACTGTACTTTAATTTCAGTTCGCGATAAGAAAACGTGCAGCAATCGTTTGATTTTTTTGCAGGACTGAAAAGGTACTTGTTTATCTCTATTGGCTTTTAAGCACACGGAACTTGACACCCCTACGAAAATCACCTCTTTTCGATTTTGTTCACGTGATTGCGAAATTAAATCTGATTTTTTATTTTACTTTTGATATATTTTACTTTGTGTTCACCGTTGTTCAAACGCTTTCCCTAATGTCCAATTAAACAACGGCAGTAGAATACCGAAGGAACAAAGCACAAGATTACACAAATCAAAGTCCAGAGACAAGGCAAAAGCAAGAACATCAAAAGACGGAAGACCAAAGACACCACATGCCCAAAAAACACACGAACGTTACATATACAACACAAAAAACTAAAGCACTAACAGTGTGAACTCTCAATAAACAAGAGTGACATCAGGTGCCCCGGAAGGATAAGCATGTCCTGTTCTGTGCACAGCACCCGTCACACTGTCAGTGGGTCAATCCAGGGTAAAAAATGTTCAATTAAATCATGTAAACATGTTAGTTATTTTCTATACAGCAGTTCCTTGGATGACTGCGAATTTTGCCATGTTTAGATTTCCAAAGCTTTTGAGTTTCAGTTCCATCGTAGCTTTGATTATATTGGTCTTCTTTGATGATATGACCTCTTCTGTTCTGCAAGTTTGGGTTAATTTATTCTCAATAACACCTCCTCATTATTTCGCTGTTATCTGTACATTGTCTAAATAGCCATACACAGAAACTAAATTAACAGCAATATATGTCAAGATTTTAATTTTATAATGAATGGACCAATAATAACTGCAGTGACCTGGTCAATACAAATTGAAATATTACAAAATTTTAGACCCATTTCAACTCATGTATAGGTCTTCGTTTTGGCATTTAGATACAGTCATACAGTTCCGGTTATCTACCTGTGGTAGAATTAGCTTCTGATACAACTGTTGTTTTCATGGTAATCAATACTTTGTCTTTTGAAAATAAAACCAGTTCGATTTAGCCAAGACATACAGTTTCTTAATCTTATATTTAAAAAAATGCCTCATCGGCGGAATCTATAACTTCCGATGAAATAAAATTATAAACCCTCTAATCGAAGAAATACACCATAAAATATCCTCTTTTTTTAGGAATTGTGTACCAATAACGTGTGAATTTCACGGAAAAACATATTTGAGTTCATTTTTGCATTTTCATCAAAATTGATGTATTAATATGTTGTTATACTGGAGAAGTCGTTTTCACAAAGTTTTTAAATGAAATTTCATATGTAAAGAAATAACCATTTTTCACCTTTTCACAACAAAATGCGTCGACAAAATGTTGTATAGGTAGCTTTCAAATACGGATTTAACTGCACCACGTAATTGTGCCTATACTAAAGTCGCGCTACTTGTAATTGGTATATTATTTTAAAATCTGCTTAGCAAAATGCCGTATATATGTAGTTTGTATTTAACTAAACTAGAAAATACACATATGAAAGAAAGTCGACATACAGTGAATGATTCAAAATTGACAAAAATTTAATACAAAAAGACTTTACGACCAGCTGAAAATCGTAAACAGAGACGAAAAAGGAAAAAAAGAAGAAGAAAAAAGAGAAAGAATATACGACTTTGAATATTTTTCATTTCTCAAAAACCCTTTCCAGCTTGTTACCAGATCCTGTCAGGTTTTCTTAAATTGTTTTGTGCATTGTTATCAAATAATCACCAAAAATCATAATCAGGTATTCAAGA
Source organism: Modiolus philippinarum (assembly GCA_002080025.1). Lineage (NCBI taxonomy): Eukaryota > Metazoa > Mollusca > Bivalvia > Mytilida > Modiolidae > Modiolus > Modiolus philippinarum. The sequence continues at coordinate 97,283 of MJUU01041650.1, forward strand.
AACCCATGAGAAGGCCAATTCTTCTGATTCAACCGTTATTTTTACGGTATTCAATAATTTGTCGTTTGAATTACTAAATAATATAGTTTGAACTAAAAAAAAAAAAAAAACAAACAGAAAATGAACGCAGTCTATTCAAAAATTTATGTTTAAAATGTGTTACTATGATTAATATTAGCAAATAGGCATCCTCATATTAACCCTAACAAGTTTACATGTAAATAATAGCCTAGTAATTGAATACAGTTTACATTTTAATCACGAGATCCGCGAAACGTTCAAAAGGGCGTAACTGTAAGAACGATAACTCGTGACGTTACGTTTTTCGATATCGTGTAACCTTAATGGACTTCCAAATGTTTTGGTTTTATCTGCACTGATGAGAAATAAGTTGTCGAAATGGGCATATGCAGACAATAAATTAACAGTAACTTCGGTACTTTGTAATTTATTACTACTAGGCCGATGCCACTGCTGGTGGACTGTTATTCACCAACTCAGTAGTCAGTACTTCGGTTCTGACCCGAAAACCGATTTTTTTTTAATTTGCAATCTCTAAAGTTTACAACATTTTGCTTAAAACTAAGGAGTATCTCCCTCATGCATAGCTCTCCTTAGATGAATTTGGGCTTTTTTTTATATAGATCCTTTAGGTTATTTGTTCTCTATCAGCTTTTACAAGTTTTTCGGTTAAAGGACTTCCAAATGTTTTGGTTTTATTTGCACTGATGAGACACAAGTTGTCGAAATACGCATATGCAGAAGATAGATTAACAGTAACTTCGGTACTTTATAATTTGAACATGTTGGAATCAACTTTCTTCTCTATTATAGAAACCATCTTTTTTTCAGGGTTGAACATGGCGTGGAAAATTATATCGTCAAATGAATCGCCATCTAAATTATAATGACTACACCTGAATATCATTAATCCGTCATTTTTATCCAGTATTTGTTAAGTTAATTTTATAGACCAAGAAAGTTGACACAATAAGAATAAAATATTTTAAGAATGTTCCAAAGTGTTTGAAATCTTCGTTCCACATACCTTTAACAACACTTTCAAGAAAAGGTGAAATAAAACACACATGCTGCACATCTTTTGTTTGATTTAAAGGAAAAATGATAAATTAAGATTGGAAATTTTATGTGTACTCTAATTTTTATTATTATTTTTAATTGGTATAAAATATATTGATTGGAAAAGACATGCAAAGTATCAACAAAATCTATAATTTATTTTTTTAAGTTATCCCCTTATATAGTCATTTCCCCTATAATTTTCATGTAAAATCCTGAAATGTTCAATTTTGGTTTTTGAGTTTAGCAGAAGGTGATTTCCAAATTTTATTATATATTTTGAAACATAAAACATTTATTTTTCAACATAGAAAGGATGCGCTATAAATGGAAAGAACATCATCAATGTATCTGTTAGTGATAGTGAAGGATCTAGTATCTTTTATGTATGATCTTTCAGAAGATATTTAGTCTCCTTGGATTATAAAACATATAAAAAATAGTTTCAAACTTTTTTATTCATATAAAGCAGATACTTTTCCATTTGTTCACTGATTAATATAAGAATGGAACGATGCATTTGTTCCTAGTTATTTTGCCGAAATATTACTTTCTCTAATTTTATTCCTTTTTCAACATTATTTGCAGCTGCATCAATTTTCAGACTGTTTCCTCCTGTTTTCCAAATTGACCCATAAATGAAAGTAAGAACAATCAATGTGTATTAAATAGAAAATATGTATACCCTTGCGTATAAAACTGAAATGTGGAAGTGGGATATTTTGCAAGGGCATGATTAATGTGTGAGATATAACAATATTTTCAGATATGTTTCTATGCAGAGTATTAGATACAAAACTTTCGAACGCGTTTGAAAAATATGGAACTTTCATTGCCAGACATCCATGGTGGATTATTGTCTTGATTCTTACATTGAATATACTGCTGGCTTCCCATTTGATTGGATTTCGATTTAACACAGACTTAGAACAGCTTTATACACCAACAGATAGCCAAGCTGATCGTGATAGAGAGTTGGTTCAAAGACTTTTTCCAGACAGAAGTCGGTCAAATTTTTATGCACATAGTTGTAATGACATTAATCTACATGGGAGTGTCATTATATTATCAGCTTATAATGTGAACGTTTTAAATATATCTTACAGAGACGAAATTCTAGAAATTCATAAGAAAATCAAAAACATTACCGTCAACCACAACGATGTTACATATAGCTACAATGATTTATGTGGTATGCGAAATGGTTCCTGTGTCATCGATGGAGATGCGATACTTTCTGATATGTTTTGGAAGAATGCTCACCAGAATAAAAGTAACTTTAACTTAATCGACCAGTGGATGGGAGGTATTGAACTACATAATGCTAGCATAGTGTCAGCAAAGGCATTGAAACTAACCTACAATTTACGACAAGATTCAGAATATAAGAACATCTCTAAAAAATGGGAGAAAGAATTCGTAAAAATGTCACATTCTTCGGTTCAGCTCAGAACAGTGCATGCTCACTCAGACTCGTTAAATTCTGAATTGAATGACAATACTGACAATGACATCAAATTTTTCGCATTATCATTTACTATTGTTATAACGTATATTTCGTTTGTAACAGCAGGGGGAAACTGTGTGTCACAACGAGGCTGGCTTGGTAGGACTGTAATCCCATGTACAGTATTCTCTGTTTTTGGAGCATTTGGAGTCGCATCCGGAATAAGAATTCCCTTTGTTAACATTATAGGAGTCATGCCGTTTCTTATTTTGGGTAAGTTGTGTATTTTGAATGTTAACTTGTACTTTCATTTCGATTTTTATGCAATACCTTGCTCTACCATACTTTGATTATCTCGACCACTCGTAATGTGATAACGTATGTCTAAATGACTTAGTTTGGAATCAATTTCACTGTCAGTTTGATTAGCTCTATTTATGATCGGTCCAAATGGAATTGACACCAATGTATAAATTTTGGATAATGCTCCGTTTTTATTTTTTGTTTTGTTTTTGTTTTTGTTTTTTTATTTTTGCTTGTTCTGATGTCTTACTATAAGACATCAGAACATAAGAACGTTTTGGGATTTACTTATCGTCGTTTATAGAATCACGATTCTTTTGGTGTTCATTAGTTCTGATCGCAATTGATGAAACAGGATTTTTTTTTTATTGCACATGTGTATCAACCCTTTATATTTATACATGTAGTCCATTTATGATTTATTTAAATATCATTTCCTACTATTGGACTAATATAGTTTCTCGGCAGTTTTCCTTTGAGCTTTACTTTTTTGTAGTTCATTGACGATTTTAAAAGATTTCTGCGAAATGCTTATTTTAGTACAGCAGTCGTTATGACCTACGTAAAAGTCGGTTCTAATAAATAATATGAAGGCCATTTCATTAATAGTTTACCTATAACAGTGTAGTATCCTTCTTATTGCATGGACAATTTGAAGAAAACATTTTAAATAAAATTTCGAACTTATTTAAAATCTTTAACAAACATCTTTATCGAAGGGAAACTTCATGCCTTTTTTCGAATGATAAAACAATGTCAAATTTAAATCACGAATCAAAGGTATCATTGAAAAGGCCCTTGCCGATCCCCTAAAAAGTTGTACTAGGTTATTAATTTACTTTTTATTAAAAAAACAAATTTAAAAGGAATCGTATGTTACGATGAAACACATTTGTATATTATGCTTGATTTTTTTATTGATAATATATTTGTCACGTTGTCGTATGAGATTTTAAAGTCTATGAAAACTGCAAAATCCGGTTCCGGTTTTTGTCATATACTTGCAGATTTCATACGAGGGTTTATGAGATTTCAAAGTCTATGAGATTTTAAAGTATGTAACGTACGACGGAAATATTTAAAAATATTATTTCTATAGAATTCAGCGTTAGTTAAGGGTAATAGGAATCAGATATTTATTCAACTTTTGAAAAATATAACATGACAAATGGACAAACCAATATTATCAGCTGTCGAGACAAGAAGTTGACGGGGCTAATGGGACTGATTAAGATTTGAAGTCAATTGATTTTCAAAATTGAGACATACCTTTGTTTAAAAAAAATAAGGTGCGAAATATAAGCATTTTTAAACAGCCAGTATGCAGAAACACATCACCAGGGCGGCATTTTTGTATTTTTACTTGGGAAGGGGGGGGGGGGTTCAGGGGCTCACATTTAGAAACAAATTTCAGTATTTGAGTATAAAACTCAACAAATTGTGTGTAGTTTATATGTGGGGATAAGATAATGATTAGTTCTATGTATTAAAATAATTCAAACAAATTTTCTGTAACTTTTATAGTTATTACCTGGGACTATTATAATATTACTGTTTAGAGGGATAGCTAAGGACATTATTACCAACCAACAGAGGATCTAAATGGTCAGAAAAAATCTGTAAGCATAGTGTCAGAATGAAATGTTATGACCCAACCAGACCACAGATAGGCATAAATGATAAGAATTATTAATTGCAATTATTTACACAGCCATGTAATCTGCAAGTATAAGGTTAGAATGATATTGTATGACCCAACCAAACCACAGATAGCCATAAATGATAATAATTATTAATCGCAACTATTTACACAGCCATTAAATCTGCAAGTATAAGGTCAGAATGGTATTTCATGACCAAACCTGAACAAAGATAGGCAGAAATGATAATAATTAATAATCGCAACTATTTGCATAGCCATGAAATCTGCAAGTATAAGGTCAGAATGACTTTTTATGACCTGACCTGAGCACAGATAGCGATAAATGATAATAATTATTAATCGCAACTATTTACACAGCCATTAAATCTGCAAGTATAAGGTCAGAATGGTATTTTATGACCCAACTTGACCACAGATAGCCATAAATTATAATAATTATTATTTGCAACAATTTACACAGCCAATAAATCTGCAAGTATAAGGTCAAAATGATATTTTATGACCCAACCTGAACAAAGATAGGCAGAAATGATAATAATTAATAATCGCAACTATTTGCATAGCCATGAAATCTGCAAGTAAAAGGTCAAAATGATATTTTATGACCCAACCATCTAACAAAAAACAATATATGGTCAGAATTCATCATCAAAATTTAACCCTTTGCAAGCCTTAAGTAAACCAACCCATATAACTATTGCTGGTCATTATTTTTCATTGCAACTTTTATCACAGCCAAGAAGTTTGAGCCATATTTTACATATTTCCCTCAGCCATGATTTGTATTTATAATAACCATATTATTTGGGCCTTTATTATTCTGCCTACTTTTAGGTGAACAAACAGTCATCAGCCAGACTAAAGCCTTTCCAATTGCAAATTTCTTTTTTTTTTCGCTTCGAAATTTAAAAATCCACTCCCTCAATAATAACGCTTTAAAAGATATAGGGAATATATGAAAATCTAAAATAAAATAATAATTTAAGGTATTTTCCAAGGGGAAATACCTTTCTTGTTTTTGTAAAATTAGATGGTTTTCTTTTTTTTTAAGCGGTGGCCTAATGGAAAGAGGTACAGCGATGGAATTTGACAGAGTTGTTGATCGTTGTTGATAGATATTTTTTTAACCGTCTTGGATCACACGTTATGTTGGGAGGGAGTTATTTGTGGAAACACCCCTATATATATATATATAATTTGTTTTTGTAAAATAATTCGTGAAGCATAAGAGATAGGAAAAGAAGTGTAATGGACAAATATTCTTTGGGTGTTGATGGATATTTAGGACATAAAGTGTTAATCCTCAAATGAACCATTCAATAAGTTTTCTTAAATTTAATGTTAGCTTTTGATATGTAAATAGATTCATAAGTTATTTTATCAATTCTATAATTCTGTAACAGTAGCAGTACCATATTTGTCATGATGACACTACTTGATATTTTCGTTACTACTAAGTATATGTACATGTGTTTTAAATGGCTGTCAATTCTAATTATTAACAAATTTATATTTATATTATATACTTTGTGAAATGTTTATCATAGGTGATAGATAATTAGATGACATTTTAATAACATGTTTCAGCAATCTTATCTAAATATGTAACATAATCAGTATCAAAGCAAAATTAGTAATTTTAGTACGAAATAAAGGGCTATGCTACGCCGAGTGCAGCATGAAACGAAAGCAGCATGTCGACCACTGCAATTTGAACACGTGTAATTTAAATGAGTGTGGACATACTAAACAGCTTGACACAATAATTAGATGGACATAATAAAGGGCTTGACCCAGTAATTTGCTGGACACAAACTATGGAAAATAAAAATTAGATTAGCCCTTTTGGCCTTATATAGATCAGAAATTATAAGAGGTATGTCAAAGTAGGCATCTTAAACCTTACTATAAGAGGAATCCGGAGATACCAATCCCATTATAGTCCAATATTTTTTTTTACATATTTTCAAAAAAACTATTTTGAACCCTTTGCCCCTTAACAGTGCGGAAAGGGTAAGAGCTATGATAAATCTTTTGTCATACAACCAAAAGCTTACAACAAGAGGAATCCAAAGAAAAAAAATCCAATCGAAATCTGATCAAAAATGAAATTTCACATTATTTAAAAAATGCAATCATGGCCCCTTTGACCCCCAACACCAAATATGTCGAATATTGCCGTGAGCATATATCAATAGATAAAAAAAACCCCAAAATACTCCCATCAAAATCCGGTGAAAAAAGAAATTTTTAGGTAATCTGCAAATTTTCAATTTGGCCCCATTCGGCCCTCATATTTGGGAAAAGAAACAAGTTACCAAAAACCTACAATAGTTGAGCGCTGTCTTAATTTTTCATAAGGAGTCCAATGAAAACCACATCAGAATTGGACAAAAAATACAAACATTTTTTTTTAGATTTGCCCAAATTTGTCTCGAGAACTGTACATACTAGGTTAAAGATTCTAGAGTCGATTATGTGAGAAAAAAAAACAATTTTTCTACTTTTTTGGCCCTTTATTGTAAAACGGGCGGGGCCAAAAATCTATAATCGAAATCTTAGTTTACGCATGTGCCAAGAAACATCATACTAAAATTTGATAATAATCCGTCTACTAGAACCAATGCTGCCCAAAAACGCCGACACCATCGCCATACCATTATACGACCGCAAAAAAAAAGAGAATTTAAATATTACTTTCCTTTGATACTTGGTACCATTTATCAGCCTTGTCAGGTTTTGATCAGACTGACCCTGTGATCCGATCTGTTTTCAGAAACAGAATTGTCTTAGAAATTGTAAGCAGCTCTACAGCTGTTACAGATAGCTAATTAAATGTGACAAAGAAAACGTGTATCTCTTTTCATTTCTTACTTTGGGTCCAAAATAATAAGACCAACTGTTATAGGTTGATAGACCAAAAACACATTTTTTTGTGAATGATGTAGGTGTTATATTAATAGCTTTCTTTGCAGATAAAGAGGACTCTCCATTCAAAAAAGTATTAAGTAGGACTTGACCTTTGAATGAGGTTGATGTCAAAGTCAAAGAAAACGACTGTACTTGACGTTTAAATTATCAAAAAAAGATACATATGAAGCTTAGAATGTTTGTTTAATGATTAAAATGATAATTTTATAAAAAAAAAAGAAAAAAAAAGAAGAATAAGCCAGTTTTTTAGGACAATCAATAATGAGAACATAATGACGCAACTTTGGAAAATAC
>MJUU01041654.1:0-19596 GCA_002080025.1 Modiolus philippinarum
TTAGATTTTATCTGCACTGAAGAGACATAAGTTGTCGAAATGCGCATAAGCAGAATCTAAATTCACAGTAACTTCGGTATTTAGTCATTAATATTAATTTTGGTATTTTGTTACTTGTAATCGGACACAATAAAACAGAAATGGAGATTACACTAAACATGATGATATGCAGATTACAAAACGTGGTGATATGAATATTACATGACACAATAAAATACGACGAAAAAATACAAAAAGACAAATATGACACGGAGCTACCATAGACGTGCTACCAATAAGTTCTTCAAATATGTGAGCATGAGTATCTCGACGTCTTCACAATTCAACCTGATATCCTTCAAATGAGATATGTTTGATGGTAAATTCGTCATTTACAACAGCTAAGGTCCACCCACTAAATAGAATATGTTTCAAAAAATCTTGCTATCTGGCTATCCCAAGTTCATATAACGTTGTCTACGTTTTTTTTTCTTTTCTTTTTTTATTGGTGTTTCCTGTTCTCTGGTCTTCATTATTTTATTATTATTTAAACAGTCTAAAATCTAAAACATAATTATGCCTTTTGGAGAATTATCTTTAAATGATTTCCGCTTTTTTTTTATCTCATTCTCATTTGTTCATGGTGCTAGCATGGAGAATTTGTGAGTCCCGAAAATGTGACAAAAGATGCTGACCCGTCTGGACCACTAATAAGTAAAAATTTTCTCATGTTTTTCGTTTAATATATCATTTAACACGATTAAATGTATTAATACAAGAAGAAAGCTGTCATTGTGACAGCAAACCGGGTTTTCTTTTACATGGACAGAATATCTTACATATGGGTTGACCCTGAATATTTGAAATGTACTTATAATTTTCATTAATTTTCAATCTTAAACCTTCCATCAAAGTAGCCTATTTCTGAAAGTTCAGAAACTTGGATTTTAATCAAAAATGAAAATAAAACTGTGCACACCTCTGATACAGGTACAAATGATCTGCATTATAAAAACTTCATGTCTATTAAACTGTAGGAGATTTGTTTTGGACAATTGGGACACCCTATTGGTAAATATTTGACCTAAAATGACTAAGTTCAACAACTGGTAATTTTGGCATTATTTAACAAAAATCAAAATCAAAGTACCATGCACACCTTTGATATATGTACAACTGGTCTGCAAATTAGAAACTTCCTATGTCTTATACTGTAGGAGATCTGCTCCGGACAAAGTGGGTACCCTATTGTTAAAAAAATGAGTAAGTTCAACAACTAATATTTTTTTACATAAATTACATAAATTATCAAAAATCAAAATCAAAGTACCATGCACACCTTTGATATGTGTACAATTAATCTGCATATGTCTTATACTGTAGGAGACTTGCTCCGGACAAAAGGGGTACCCTATTGCTAAAATTTGACATAAAAATGACTAAGTTCAACAACAGATATTTTCGAAATAAATTTTCAAAAAGCAAAATCAAAGTACCATGCACACCTTTAATATATGTACAATTGATGTGCAAATTAAAAACTTCCTGTCTCAAATACTGTAGGAGATTTGCTCCGGACAAAGGGGATACCCTATTGTTAAAAATTTGACGTAAAAATGACTAAGTTCAACAACAGATATTTTTGACATAAGTTATCAAAAATCAAAATCAAAGTACCATGCACACCTCTGATATAAATACAATTGATCTGCAAAATAAAAACTTCTTGTCTCAAATACTTTAGGAGATTTGCTCCGGACAAAAGGGGTACCCTATTGGTAAAAATTTGACGTAAAAATGACTAAGTTCAACAACAGATATTTTTATCATAAATTATCAAAAACCAAAATAAAAATACCATGCACACCTTTGATATATGTACAATTGATCTGTAAAATAAAAACTTCCTGTCTCAAATACTGTAGGAGATTTGCTCCGGACAAATGATGTACCCATTTGGCAGCCGCCCGCCCGCCATTTTCACCATTTTAATAACCGGATTTTTCCCACGGAAAACCCGGTTAAAAAATATGCAGTTTAAAAGAAATGTACACTTTTAAAAAAAACAAAAAACGTATGAATATTTTACTTTCCTTTTATCCTACCCTAAGCACTCACACGTTTAAAATTTGAGTTATGAAATTAAGAGTTCAATGCTCTTAAGAGTTCATTCGAACTTGAATTGAATTTTATTTTACTTTAACTGGGTCTGTAGAAAGTAACAAATGATTAGTTGACCAAGAAATGCTAGTATATTCAAGTATTTGTAGGTGTTAAATGAGTTTTTTTTCAGTTCGATAAACAGACAAAGTTGTCTGCAAATCTCTTATACTTAATAAAACTTATTAAGCTCCAAGACGGAAATACTTACTTCATCAAACATTTACACTGTATAAATGTCAAGATGGCAATATGTCAACACTTGACTTTATAAAATTTAAAAAATCACAAAACTTACTGACCTTGTATTTTGCTACAAATATGTTTTTGTTTCCATCTTTGGTAAATCACATCTTCAAAATAAAATTAAAACATAAGAAACTACTCAATTTTTACTACAAGTTTCTGTTTCAATTCTATTTATCAAAAATAACAGTTTCAAAAACAATGCATGACAATTATTTTAATGTTAATAAAATTTTGCATGGGTTAATTGTATTTTTGCATAAGTTCATTTTCTGCTACAAAGCTTTTTTTTATTTTCATTTTTTATTTATACATGGCCCTTTCAATGTCAACTTGCTTATCATCCCGATACTCCAACACCAGGTCGAGGTGCTGATATGTCAATGGATGATAGCCGTGCTGATGTGGAAAGGTCATGCTTAAGTTTATTATATACTTCCGATAGAGATAGTAACAAAACCTAGGCTGATATGGCCATATTAGAAAGAGGCTGTTCTTGCCATATCCTAAATGAGGCTGTTCGGGCCATATCAGAATGAGGCTGTTATGGCCATATCGGACTGGGTTTACTGATAGGGACTGCTTAACGTACAGCTTTTTTACATATGCTAAACAGAATATATCTGTGCTATTTTTTACAAGCGTCCGTATTTATTATCACGATTCATTTTTATACCCCGCCACAAGTAGTGGCGAGGTATTATGTGATACCCTCAGTTGTGTGTCCGAAAGTCCGTCTGTCCGTCCCGATGGTTTCCGACTGATAACTTATGAACGAAATAATATGAGGTTTTTAAACTTGGTATGTAACTTGTGTACCACAAAACTCATGCCAAGTTCGATTTCGGGTTCAGAGGTCCAAGGGGTTCTGGACTTATGCCCCTTAAAACTTTGAAATTTTGTGAATTTTAGGGTTTCCGCCTGATAACTTGTGAATGAAATAATATGTTGCCTTCAAACCTGGTATGTAACTTGTTTACCACAAATCTCGGGCCAAGTTCGATTTAGGGTTCAGAGGTCCAAGGGATTTCTGAGTTATCCCCCTTGAAACTTTGAAATTTTGCAAATTTTAGGGTTTCCGACTGATAACTTGTGAATCGAATAATATATTGTCTTCAAACTTGGTATGTAACTTTCATTACCACAAGTTCGATTTTTGGTTGAAAGGTCCAAGGGGTTCTAGAGTTATGCCCTTTGAAACTTTGAAATTTTGCAAATTTTAGGATTTCCGACTGATAACTTGTGAATGATATAGCATACTGTCTTCTAATTTGGTATGTAAGTTGTTTACCATAAAACAGAGGTCAAGTATAATTTTGGCCTCTGAAGTACACAGAGATCTTAAGTATGCCTCTTTAAACTTTGAAATTTTGTGAAACGTGGCGGGGTATCATGTAATGCACCATTACTATTTTTATTAATTAAAATGCACTTCAAACATCATTGATTGATTTATGGAGAAATTATAAATGCCTCCACTCACAACATCTTAGGAAGCTTATGTGAAAAGATCCTCGCAATAATGAATGCGTGGAACTTATCACTATAGATCACCTACAAAAGTTTTGACGGTCTTCACAATGATGATCAATGATGAACAAGCCAAGTAGATTAGTTCAGATGAGATCTATGCATTTGTGTATTTTATCGGTTATTAGAATCTTAGTACCAATATGCATTAGAATAATGCTTGGTTGCATGTGATACGTTATAACTCAGTCTGACATCATGCACCTATATCAGAATTTTAGTCAGGTTGATCTTGAACTTAATCAAAATCCCTACAGAGGAATGATGAAATAGTGAGTATTTTATAACTTCCTTCTAAATTGATCAAGAAAATTGATAATTCTTTCATAAAAAAAACTCTTGATGTTTTCAATTGACAGTACCTCACACTCATGCAAAGATATAATTTTATGTAGTTAGTCTTTCAAAATGACCCCTAACGGAGCAATCCTTTCCACTGTGAAGCCGTTGCTTTAGATTCGACAGTTATTGGTCCGAGAGCGTATTGGTCAGACAGTTTTTATTCCAACAATCCATTTGTCCGACAGCTCATTAGCCCGACTACCCATTGGTCCGACAACTCACTTATCCGACAATAATATTAGTCCGACAGGCATTGGTCCGACAGTTACTCCGTATTAATCCGAATAACAAGGAATGGTTACGAAGTAAATACACATGAGACAAAGTCTACGAAATAATGGTAAAAGTTTTTAATGTCGTTTTCCGCCTGAACTTCCTCATTCTTCAAAGTCAGTTCAAGACGACCCTTAGCACCAGATAGAAATTTACGTTCATCCTTATTAGATCTTATTAGTCCCCTACTGTTCGTCCGTATGTCTTTCTGTTAGTCATGCATCGAGAAATACTTTAATTATCGATGAAAATGCTTTACAGGTACGTTGAAATATTTTAATGAATATGCACCTTATATTTTTTTTTCTATTTTGTGAGTGAATGGGTTCTATGTTTTATTTTCAAGGTATAATTAGGTCTTGTTTCGATAATAATGCTTTTTAAATGCGAGGTTTGTTGTTCCTTTTTTGCACTTCCTCGATTTCAGAAGCATTTTAGAGTGCATCGAAACCCATTAAAAATAGAAAAAAAAATGTATTCCAAGTTATAAAAAATTACTGTTTTTATCAAAATTCAAACCACTTAAAATACTGAGGCTTCATTCCGTGTATGGCACTCGGTAGATGTCTTTGGTATAAAATTTGGCTTCTTATTTCGACTACTTTTGGATAATGGCTTTCCATATTATTTGATTTTAATACTACCGATGAGATGTCCTTGGTTTTTATTTCGACATTTTTGGAAATGAGTACTTCTTTTTCGACTACTTTTGAATTATGGCTTTCCATATTATTTGATTTTAGTGCTGCTGATGAGAGGTTACTCCTTGAAACACGTGTACAGCATAACGAAATTTAAAGCTTTTTATGCAACTTCTGTATTTTTATATTAATTACATTACATGTATTTGAACATGATTATGGACAAGATTAAATTATGGAATCAAAGTAACAGCACAATCTTCTTAAGATATATAGAGCTTGATCAATTTTTTAAAACTTGTCTCAATTTCTTATTTACATGTCCCAGACGCACATTTATTTGTACATGTACTTGTTTTTCATGTCCCAAGGCTTTAATTTCATTCATAGACGTTTTTGTCACATACTGTTTACTATATTATATAATAATAGAAGACATCCCGGGTTTGTAAAACTTGTCTCATCCTTTCTGTACCATTGGGCAAATAAGGTAAATGAGAACAGATCCGTCAATCGAATAACCCAAGGACAATGGCAACATCGAAAAAAAATTAGAAAAACGTGAATACCACACAGAAAAGAAAAATGAAGACACACCGAGTTCCTATCGTTGTTTACGTTTGTCTTTTGTATTTTTATTGTGGTTTCTTTCTTGTGCAGTTCCTATTTACTTTGTGGCATGTGGCTATGTTTTTTGGCCATTTGGCCATTAGCCATCCTGTAATCTTTTTTATTCTACACACACACACACATATACAAAGATTAACAACACGGCCCAATAAAACCCGGAAGTGAGATTAGGTACACCGGTAGAGTAAGCATCTACTGCTTCTTATAAGACACCCGCCGTGTTGAACATGTCATATCCGGTAGAGGGAACAACAACTTAGTTTTTAAATGGACAGAACTGTTTTTATCTGAGAAACCGATGTTCCAATGGTGATGTCGACCGTAAAACTTCTGTAGTGTTGACCTCAAGTTATGGGTAACATAGCCTTATTTAAGAAAACCAATTTTGAGCAACCAGGCTCTTTCAGGGAAGTTACTGTATCGACCATAGATCCTTCAGTAGCAACTGAGCTGAAAGATAAAAACTCTATATGCCAGCGCAATTGGAATATTGCTAAAAAGAAAAGGGAAGTTGACTATTGAGAAACTGAAGTCATCGTGTTTATCATACAGCTCAGGTTGAAGTCTTCCCGTGTTGTTAATTATACGATGAAGGTCAAAGAATAAGGCTGATGTGGAAATGTCTGTGGTATCCTAAATTTCGAGCTCTTTTGGATAAACTACCAAACAAGGGTTGTTTAGTGAAAAATATCATCTATATAACGGAAGCTAAAATTTTAAGGCTTTGTCTTATTTTTTATCTTTATTTTAAAGAAGCCCTTAGAGTGAATAAACAGATCGGCTAGAAGAGGTGCACAGTTTGTGCCCATTTGAATTGCAATAGTCTGTTGAAGTACAAGTTCTCTGAACTGGACAGATATATTTATACTAACATTATAATCACTTTTTGTGTACATTTTTTCCCTGATTCTGAGTCATTTTAACAAAGTAAGTTTGTTCTCTACCTACCAAAAATGTACTTATATCGTCTTTCACCATTCTTATGAATTGAATCTTTCAGCCGAGATTTTAGTCGTTGATGAGGAATGATAGTTTAAAGTGCGGAGGAGTCGAAAGTTTTAATGCTGTTACAGTGTGATAATGATCAAGAAGATGTCACTATCCCCATTCGTTTACACTGCTACTTGAAAAACAAGTAACACACTTTTTTCGGTCACGATGGGGTTTTAAACTTTACAAATCTTTACATGAAGTCTTTAAGTTTCCGAGTGAAAACACGGATTTAATACTTTTATTATTGATTAATATGCAAAAATACGACAAAATACTTGTTTAACAATTCACATAGTCAAACATATTCAGTCGTAAACCCTGACAGATGGCATATAGACAGAAAGTATCCCTCAAATTTTTTAGAAAGGATTTAAGAAGTTCTGTAAAACCCTAGATTTGTAAGACACATGGAGTGTCGGATAAATACTGCCGGACCAATGGAATGTCTGACTAATTGCTGTCGGACTCATGAGCTAATGGGTTGTCGGATTGAAAACTGTCGGATTAATGGGCTGTCGCAGTTTAAACTGTCGGAACAATGGGATGACACCCACAACTTTCAAAGTTTGTTAAAAAAACGTATGTGAAAATTCGCCTTCCTGTAGTTACTGTGTTGGATAACTCATACAGATCCCTTCAGATACTGGTGACGCATTCTGCATCATCTGTATGACCAAAGATATACAAAATGTAGTTGTACCACCTTTTCCCCAGAAAACAATTGTAGTGGACCCTGGTTGTATATTATCTGCATGAGTTTTCATTTGTAATCATTGTATTGTTTTATTTTGGTTTTGTTATTGTTTATGTATGCCTTCAACCCTAATGTATATGGGTACAAATGTGCATTCTTAAATAGATAAATATATTATCCCTATATCTATGTATTGATGATTCTTGGAAAACGATGTTAACCACATGAATGACAATATTTTTATCTAGTAAGGTTTGTTAAACAAGGTATTGTGCTGTCTAGCTATCCTATGAAATAACGATATTTTACGGAAAATCTGGTCAAGTATCGGTTATAGCATTATTTGGACTACTGATTAATTATTCACAATTTTTATTTTACAATAGATATTTGTGTTGGTATGACATCGTAGGGCACTGGTTATATGAATAAGTATTATTTACTACAATTTGACAGTTATTTGTCAATAACATGTAAATGCAATTATACGGAAAAGTAATCAGATATTGTAGTGAATGACTGTTGTGGTACCATCATTGCTTTCACAGAACCTGTAATACAATGCGAGGATGAACAGGTCTGACGAAAGGAAATATATAAGATTTACTATGAAGTTCTTCATACTAACTTTGTGTTGGCGAAATGTGGATACAGCTGATCAATAAAACGTTTCGAACAAATATCATAAATAATCCAAACAGATCAGTAAATAATATTTGAAAAATCAGCTGACAATCTGATGTGTCAGCATATGTGTGTTTTTGGCACTTAATTTTATATCCAAATATTTACTTTTCTTTAAGCATTCTGAAAACAACATTCTACCCGAAAAAGTTAATCACCTCAGTTCGACCTAACATGTATCTGCAATATTTAAATATTTTGTAATACCTTCAACCCTAATGTATATGGGTACAAATGTGCATTCTTAAATAGATAATTATATTATTCCTATATCTATGTATTGATTATTCTCGGAAAACGATGTTAACCACATGAATGGCAATATTTTTATCTAGCAAGGTTTGCTAAACAAGAGCTATCCTATCGAAGGGCTTCTTCAAAATAAAGATAAAACACTGGCCCAGTCCTTTAATTTCAGCTGCCGTTATATAGATGATATTTTATCACTAAACAATCCTCGCTTTGGTGATTTTCTTCATCTTATCTATCCAAAAGAGCTAGAAATTAAGGATACTACAGATACGTCCACATCAGCCTCGTTCCTTGACCTTCATCTTGAAATTGACAAAAGAGGTACACTACAAACTAAGCTATATGACAAACGCGATGACTTCACTTTTCCAATAGTCAACTTCCCCTTTCTTTGTAGCAAC
Source organism: Modiolus philippinarum (assembly GCA_002080025.1). Taxonomy (NCBI): domain Eukaryota; kingdom Metazoa; phylum Mollusca; class Bivalvia; order Mytilida; family Modiolidae; genus Modiolus; species Modiolus philippinarum. The sequence goes on from MJUU01041654.1 coordinate 8,826, forward strand.
ATTCCAAAAGCACCAGAATACGGAGTTTACATCTCCTAACTCATTCGCTGCTCAAGGGTCTGTGGTCGATACAGTGACTACCTTGATAGAGCTCGGTTGCTTACAAATAGGCTACTTAAGCAAGGGTGTGTTGCCCATAACTTGAGGTCATCACTACATAAGTTTTACGGTCGACATCATGATCTTGTGGACCGCTATGAGATATCTGTTTCCCAGATGACAACAGATCTTTCTCTTTGCCACTGAAGTTTGTTTTTCTTCTACCGGATTTGACTTTACTACCGGAGTTGACATGTTCAACACGGCGGGTGTCTTATAAGAAGCAGGAGATGCTTACTCTACCAGTGCACCTGATCTCACCCATGTTTTTTATTGGGTCCGTGTTGTTCATTTTTGTATATGTGCGTGTCTTCATTTTCTTTACTGTGCCATGCTCATGTTATGTCTTCGTTTCTTTGTTTTTTCGACGTTGCCATTGTCCTTGGATTGTTCTTTTCAGACGGACGGTTCGGTTCTCACTTACTATGAAATAAAGATAAAAAGCCAATTGTAACGATATTATTCGGGAAATCCGGTCAAGTATCTGTTATAGCATTATTTGGACTACTGATTGATTATTCACAATTTTTATTTAACTATAGCTATTTGTGTTGGTATGACATTGTAGGGCACTGGTTCTATTAATAAGTATTATTTACTACAATTTGACAGTTATTGTCAATAACATGTAAATGCAATTACACTGTGAAGTAATCAGATATTGTAGTGAATGGCTGTTATAGTACCAGCATTGCTTTCACAGAACCTATATAAACAGGTCTGACGAAAGGATATGTATAAGATTTATCACCAGACTGGTTACATCGTCAAACTTCTATCAAGTTCTTGATACTAACAATCCAATACAATTTGTGTTTGAGAAATGTGGATACAGCTCATCAATAAAACGTTTCGTCAATTTTATTTTTCAACAAATGTGAAGTTCTTGATATCAAACAATCCAAACAGATCAGATAACATTTGAAAAATCAGCTGACAATCTGATGTGTCAGCAAATGTGTGTTTTTTGGCACTTAATTTAATATCAAAATATTTTATTTTTCTTTAAACATTCTGAAGACAACATTCTACCAGAAAAAGGGAATCACCTGAGTTCGCTGTAATAATTAATGATATCTAATGTGAAGGTAAAATACCCCGCAGCAATACATAGTCACAGTAAATATAGAAATTCCCCTAAAAAGCTTTAAAATTGAAATTGTTTACGGGAATGTAGATCATGACAAAAAATTAGATTTTCTTATGAGCAATCATGAAAAATCAAACGCCTTGGCTGTTCCTTCAACCTTTACTTCTTTCTTCAATCAAGTTTTTGAATTGAGGAACATATTTTGATCTAGATTTAGCTAAAGTATGCTCTTTGGAAATAAAACTCTAACTAATGAATCAATTAATCTCATTCTGGACTGAGGGTTTGTGATAATTTGATTACAAGATTATTCTTCACCCTGCAGACCATCAATATACTTGAACAGCCAATAAAACCCTGTATGTAGGAGTACATGTATAAGCACATGGGAACATGGGAATTCTTCAATGTTATTTAAAACAAGTTGAAATAGACCTGCAATAAATTCAATTTGAGTGAAAATTGTAAATTCACTTCTGTGGAAGATTGACAAAAGCAAACAACATTCTTCTCTAATATTACCTACAATAATTATTGTTCCTTGAACAACTGAAATTACATAAAGCTAACAATGATTCCAAATATGTACCTTTTCTGGATCCAACTATAATTTTTGTCTCTGGTATGAAAAAAACTAAAATCTATGGTAACGCGATGGTTTTGATTTCACAATTACTAACTTCCTTTTCTTGACGGCGACATTCCTCTAGAGTTTTTCTACTCTTGACGATTTTAATGAACGTAACCTTACTATCACAGCCAAACTTTTACAACAGGGTTACAGATTTCATAAGTTATTGAATACTTTTAAGAAGCTTTATAATAGATATGAATATTTAATATCTAAATATGGCGTTACTCGTAAACAGCTTATTAGTTAGCAGGGTTCCCACGCTACCGGGAAAACGGGAGAAAGTCGGGAATATGGATTTAGTTGTTCCCTGTCGGGAGAAACCTTGAAACGCTTTAAAATATGGAAAATACGGGAAAGGTCTTGAATTTCGTATCGTTCGCGACTTTAAACAAACCATGTCTGGTTCCCTCGTATAATGTATTTGCTGTTAAACAGAAAACCAATAGAAAACATCGATATAAATATTTTTTTTCGCTCAAGGTAAAGGTATTTTATCTTTCGGTTAGCATATACATGTAACACAAGAACGTCGAGGAAATGGCGCTTTGGTATAATACTAAATTCAGTCTCCCATAGACTCCAATGTTAAATTACACATGTGTCAAATTTTGTAAAAACTAGATGGTTTAAATGTACACATTCTAGAGCGAAAGTCGGAAAGAAGGAGCTATTACTTTTAAACCAGGCGAGTCTAATTCAGTATTTTCAGAGGCGTTCACAGCTACGGATTTTCCATATTTTCTACCGATTTTCAAGTAAAAATATGTACTACGGATCCACATTGCAAATAAACGGTTTATTCATAAAAGAGGAAATAAAACATATCTATTTACGAAATAGGGGAATCATTGTTAAAGAAAGCTTCCAAGAGATAAACAATGTTCTTTAAAGCATACAGTTGATATAGGTCTCGATCAAAACAATACTGCATTGCTCGTCCACAGATAGTGGATAGGGGAACGCCCAATCGATGCGGGGCAGTCAAGTCATAGGACGGAAAGCCGGAAGACAAGCAATTTAGACAAACTTGATGTGGAAACGTCAAGTATAGAAACCACTGCTATGTTTCTCGTGCAAGAACATAAGCACTGGGGTCGTATAGAAGGCTACAAACCCTGTCCCTAACCGTTACTCCCATGTTTCAGTTGCAATCAATACTCGCTTTTCTAGCTGTCCATTCCTTCGTTCAATCATTTATCCTTTGTACATATTTTATTTGAATTGACTAATTTGACCCCTTCTATATTTCCCGTTGAAGAGCACGACTCGCTTCGGGTCGAACCGTAAACTTAATTTCCTACTCCTACCATTATCTCCCATTGGATTGTTCGTTTTGGATTGACGGTTCGGTTCTCACTTAATTTCCAGTAGAGTAAAGTAGACAGTTCATAACACGGACAGCCTGGCCGCAAACCATTGTAGACATTGTAAACACCACACCCCATGTAGTTCAGAGACCCCTTCTATATTTCCCGAATAAGAGCAGACTCATTAGGGGGCATGGATGGCTAAATTTCCTACCCCTACCCATTTCTCCGATTTTCAGTGAAAGTAAACACTTGCTGCTTCAGTACACTCTTGAAAGAAAATATTTCTTTTGATTCTACAATGGCCGATATTGTACGTTTCCACTCTTCAAACAGTGTTTTGTCATGAACGAGATGGGGTACATGAAAGAATGTTCTTAACAGAATTATACATGGTTGATAAGGGATTCAGAGGCAGGCAATATCGAAAAACGGCTCTGGCTTCGCATCCTAAAAGGGATAACCAAGAACATTCTGAAAAAAACGATAAATCATTTTCTGCGGGTGTTACAGAATTCGCATTTGGGCATTGATTTGCCATACCCTGGAGAGTATAATTTAATGATTACTTTAATGATAATGATTTGAAATGTCCCAGTTTTGTTTTGAATAGAGTTCTGCTTCAGATTAATCTAATCTATATCAATATCTTTCAGTAGATGGTTAAAGCCCAATTTTGAATGAATAAGATTGATTGATTAGTTAGAGTTTAACGTCCAGTGAGCAATATTTCATCTATATCGGGACGAGATGAAGTTAATCAATTAATAATTTTAATAAAGAGAAGAAACAAAGGTGGAAGGGACAACCGAGATGAGTTTTGATTGCCTCTGGAAAAGGTGAGAAATGGGTAGGGGCAGGAAATTTAGCCTTCCATACGCGTCCAAATGACTCTGCTATCTTTAGACAATGCATAAGGGGTCCTTATACTGCATTGCGCGTGGCGTTTTTCCACACAGTTTGGCTACAATGTTTCGCGGTCAGGCCACCGTATCATGACTTAACTACCCCGTATAGACATTGAAAAATTGAAATATCTTAAACAGGAAAAAAAGATTGGAGTTACCACTTAGAATCCTCTTGAATTCTAAGTAGTAACCACACTATCACTGCGATTCATCATGGTTTGACTCTTTCTATGCAATTAAAAATGTGATATCAAGAATTGATTGATTGCTTGGTTAGAGTATAACGTCAAATAAGCAGTATTTCAGCTATATGAGGCCAAGGGCAAGTTAATCATTTCAAAACAATTGTAAGTAAAAGATGATAGAAATAAAGGTGGAAGGGAAAACCGGGGCACCGAGTTTTGATTGCGACTGGAAAAGGGGAGAATGGGTAGGGGCAAGAAATTTAGCCTTTTATACGAGACCCAGCGACTCTGCTATCCTTAGAAAAATAAAGTAGAGGTTTTTATATTGCATGGAGCGTGGCGTTTCTCCTCACATTTCGGTTTCAATGGTTCGCGATCAGTCTTTCAGTATTTTTACCAGACTACCCCGCACAGACAGGGCATACCCCTATCCAACAGCAGGGGACACGCTCGGCAGCTTTGTATCCTAACCCCTGAAAACGGATTCAGGTGCCGGGTGATATCAATCACGGAACATGATTTTTAAACATATTTATCTTATTTATCCTATGCCCTACAATGTCCTAATTGGTTCCCAGATTTATGTGCAAGATCTTTCACATCTCCACAAGATCATGGCTCGCATTTCAATCTTAAATGAGAACATCAGCGGAAAATTCCATATAAATCCTAAATGGTGTCAAAATTTAACAAAATCTGACCTTGAAAAAGGTTGAAAAATCCTTGAAAAGACCTGGAAAAGTTCTTGAATTTCATCAGGAAAAAACTGTGGGAACCCTGATTTAGGGCATTTCTAACCCCCGTTTTTACGGAAATGTTGTTAAAAAGTGCCAGAAATTGATTAAAAGCCCAGAAAAGCTGGGACGTAACTTACATTCTTTACGTAATAGGGGATATCGACAAGATATTCTGCTTGCATCCGTTAAATTAGCATTGAGACCTAGTGACCTGAAAATTTTGCACACATACTGGCCTCTCACTGATACTGCCGGTGTCTACTGAAATTTATGATGATTCTTGACCAAACCCTTTTGAAATTTTGAGTTTGATTTTTCTTCCGTTGTGCGACAGTGTTCTACCAGCAGTTTAGGCTCCTTGAGCTAGCCATCAGTTTTGCGGCGAGCACCCCTTGACCCATCTTTCAAAATTACGTATTGTATTTTTCTCTCCTTTCAAGATTGTGGTCATGAATTTATTATTCTACCTGTATTGGGTTTTATTCGTATGTTTTTATACTAAAGGGAAACGGGACAGATAAAGGGGAGGTTTCGGTACCCATAAACCGGTTTAAACCTTCCGCTGCCTTTTGCTAGTCCCGGTACCAACTCCGGCTGTCCCAAGTTCCTATCGTTGTACATCTACGTTTGTCTTTTGTCTTATTCGTGTTTTTTCTGTGAATCTTCCTGGAAGATTAAGGCATGTAATTTTAATTTTCAGCCATCGTGGGCGTTTCCTGTTATACATTTTTTTTTACATTGACAATATGCTGAAATCAAAATAGGTTTTTTATCACTCTATTAAGCATCAAGAAACCCAGTTTGTCAGTTTGCTGTTGTAGAGAAAATATGACGGATTTGGGAATGGTACTGTCTTTGCTTTATTCGTTTTTTTTTTAACTTTAAGGTGTACGTTGAATCCGTTGAACATATCCCATAATAATTTTTTATATTAGTTTTTTTTCGAAGATGGTCTGGCTGAAGTATTTCAATGGTTTTAGGTTTTGTAAACTGCTTTAGAAATCCTATTTTCGATTGTGTTTATCCTGTATTTGTAGAAATACTTATAATGTTTCAAATTGAGATTTTTGTTTAGCCGTGGATGACAAATTTCTAATAGATTGGTTTATATATGCACGCAGTCCACAGTGCAGTTTTGATTGTCACTTAGATGAACAACTTAATTTTTCTTTCTTGTTAGAATTATGGTAAACCATCAAATGAATCCTGATCAGGTGGAAGTTCCCGTGTCTCTTGGCAAAAAATATTTGGAACAAAACTATCATTGTAATTCTTGAATTATGTGCATGAAGTATGAAGTGATCGTGTGTTAAGGTACATAATTAGCAATTTGTTGTCATCACCTAGTAGGCAAGTTTCAGTCTTTCTTCTTGTTCTAAATCGTTCCATTTCTGTTTTGACGTCTTGATCTAAAGAATCGTAAAAGTGAAATGAATCATATAGACATGGCTATATAGTTTGAGTTGTTACAATTCCCCTTTGGGTCTTTGTCTTTTTGACATATTCCCCGTTTCCCTTCTTTTTTTCTATGGCTATTTAAACCATATGTGCAAGTTTTCTTCTTTCGAATGAAACAACTTTTTGTAATGACATTCCTTTTGACTGGAAAACTGTTGTACATGTAGCCGATGCAGCACGGAGAGAAAATTAATTACTGATGACCAATGCAAATATGTATTTTCCTAACAAAAACTGAAGAAAACACCGAAGTGACTGTGAATTTTGTTTCTGCATATGCGCATTTCGAGAACTTATGGCATTTCAGTGCAGATAAAATCAAAGCATTTGGCAGTCCATCAACCGAAATACATGTAAAAACTAATAGAACCCACCTGTGGGTTTGTGTAAATAAATTTCTAATGGAATGTCTCCAGTCAATTCCAATCTCATTTTTTTCAAACTTGACCCAAATAATTATAAGCCACTACATTGAAATGATTTACTAAACATGATGGTACATCAGTGGATTCATCAAGGGTATCTAGGTTATTTGTGAATTTGTACTGTCAAGATATTTGATTTGAGACAATTTTGTAGGTTTTAGTTATCTACATAAGAAATTCTTTTGCAACTATGAAAGCTTTATCTATGCCATACGGGGCAACATCAACAGAAGTACAGTTTGTGGTATAGCCTACAGATTCAGGATTATTCTTTGATTTTTAGTTGAAAAATCAAAACTAAATTTAATCTCTAATATATTTTCATATGTGGCTCCGGAATGGTAGGCAGGTTTTCCTCAATTGGACACACCTATCATATTAACAATGAAAGGATATGGAGTAAATGCATATGAGACAAAAACGTAATCAACTGGAACAACGCTTGTATTGTTCTCCATCTTGAAGTCTTGAGAAGTCGTCATGAGGCCCACAACAATGAGCATTGCTCATACCTCACAGTGAGTCCAAGACGGCCTTTAGCACATGTTTGAGCGGAAGTCAGTGCTGAATATTGACAACGTCACATGCATGCCTCTTTTTTACCCTTGGACGCATGGTCGTCAAAAAAATGAAATTATCTTGCAAAGTGTTCTTTCAAATGCTGCCATTCGTTGCCCGACCAAAAATTTTCATGAGACAATCACGATTTTTGTCGCATCTATGTCGACTTTGAAAGTCAGCACAGACATCACAAAAAATGTAACGAAACGGTTTACACCGTCAGATTAAAACAGTTCTGGGCTAGCTGTTAGGAAACTATTTGTGCTGACATGGCCAAACAAAAGTACTGCAGATCTGCTAGTGCTTAAGGAACAATCTTAGATTACGCCGTCGTGACTATCCATTGAAAAAACTGCCAGTCCAGAAGCTATTAAATGTAAACGGATTTATTACGAAAATTGCATGAAGGTGTTTTTGTTTTTGTTTTTTCGTTTTTTTTACAAGATGTGAAGAATTTTTCATTTACTACTTCATTGTATTTAATGCCATTTTCTCCAGATATTAAGAATTTAATTCAAAGAAACAATCAATGTCGAGACATGTATAACATATATCACGGCTGTCATTCGGTTACGCCGATAAAAATGACCGTGAGGGATAAGTAACGGCGGTTAAGTCTTGAGACTAGGTCGCGAGGGATGAAGTGACACCATGGCGAGGGATTAAATTGACAATTTTTCCTTCTTTTTTTATGTTGAAAATCCTGATTTATTGAAAAACGAGAGACCTTACTGGGAAAAAGAAAAGTGTCTGTCAAAATGGTTATTATCAGACAATCGTTTAAAAGGTACAACACGTTGCTCAGAATTACAAAAGGCTATGTTGAACCCTACTGACGTTTTGAAGATTCATAACTCATTTTTCGCTCATTTTGGAAAAATGCCTTTGCATTGTGCTATAGTTTCTTCTACAACATATATTGTTTATATAAGGCTTAATACTGATGGGGGTTTGCTTTTTTACCATGCAAACGATAAATACACAAAATCTGATTTTGTGCATTTTCATTCCAATATGATCATGAGGGTTGTGGTGACGAAATTAATGATTGTGAAGGATGCTGCCGATAAGGAATTAATTTCCGAAATGGCCATTAAAATTATTGCAGTTGGTGTCAACATATTTGTTATGGTCTCATGTTCATTTACTCCATATCTTTTCGTTTAATATTTAATACAGGAGTTTGTCTTTAAATGCAGTGTTGAGTTGGTAAAAAATTCCGTGTTAAAGATGTATGCTCTTTATTTTTCTTAGATATGATCTACTTGTACATGAGAAAATATCTCATGTGTACACTTTGTTCAATTGCTATTTTCTAAATTATGCACCAAATAAAATCTAAGGTTTAACTCCCTCCATCGTAGTTTTGTCCCTAGCTATATTTGATACTACTGATTATTCGGATTTCGTTTGGTTTAATTTATTTTAAACATTTTTTTTTTGAAATTATGGATTTCCTATGTTTGGGTTCTAGTGCTGCTGATGAGGAATTAATTTCCGAAATGGCCATACAGCTTATTCAAATTATTGCAGTTGATGTCAACATATGTGTTATGGTCTCATGTTCATTTACTCCATATCCTTTTGTTAAATAAACAATTGTAAGAAAAAAAAATTCGTTCATTTATTCAGCAATATTACGATGATACTTAAAAAAATACATTTGGCAATTGTAAGATACTAATTCTAAGTATTTTTAAAATCCAGCAGCGCTTATTATTGCATTATTCTTCTTACCACGGGAAGCATGTGAATATATTCATTCACTGTTAAATTAAATTATCGGATTCCTTAATTTATGTCGTTTTCGTCCATGGTCTCAAAAAAAATCAAACTTAATGTTTCCAATTAATTCAAATGACATGCTATTGGCATAGAATAATGGCATAGTTCTAAAGGGGCCCACAAAACACACTTTTAACTGAGAGAAAACGTTTATCAGCATCTCATTGAAATTTGTTTTGCGAGCACGATTCATGTATGCTCTATATACATTTTGGTGTTTTGTGCATGAGAGAATTTCTCATATGGATGCACTTTCATATTTTAAAAATGTTTGCTTTTTTGTAATATCAAATTGTTATTATGACCATCTGTTTATATAGTCCACAACTCATGATTTCACTATGCCAAGTTTTCTTACTTTTGACTCGATGAGTGCCATGTGTCGTGATTCTCGGCTTTGATTAATCTTTTTGTCGGACAACGGATGATGGCGATTATAAGAACACTTTACAAGTTAATTTTATGTTTGTTGACGACCCCGAATTCATGAATAATGATAAGCATTGATATAGCGTTGTTTGATAATGAATTCTGCTCAAACCAGTGGTAGGGGCCGTCTTGAACTCACTATGAAGCTCATTGGTGAAGGCCTGATGGTTACTTCAGGATAGAGAACAACAATAAAAGCGTTGTTCTTTTGCTTGGTTTTGCCATGTATTTGAAGAGACTTTGTCTCAAGTGCATTTACTCAATATCCCTTTATTGCTTATTTGAAGTCGAGATTTTATTTTTCTCTGGAGGCACATTAACCTTAAAATCTAAATAGCAGAATTTTTTTATTAGGCTTAGACACTGAACGAAAGGTGAGTCTGAGTGTTTGAAGCAGTTTAGTGTAAATGAAATAAGATTTTATATTCAAATAGTAACTTCGGTACTTAGTTATTTAGAACACATTTTTTTTCTAGAAATGGCCATGAAAATTATAAACACAAACACGTGTGCTGAAAAATTACCCTGTGCCATCCCCATTTTTAGTCAAACTTTAAGGGAACGGGAGTTAATTCTTGATAAATACTACATTTTCTGCGTATAATGTATATTTTAGTCTTCATTTTTCTCTTCTTGTTTTAAAAGTTGTTGTCTTTGTACCGATTTTCCTATATATTTGGACAAATCTGTTGGATTGGCGGTTTGGGTTGTTCATTTACTTCATATATAAGGTACGTTTTTGTTGCTTTGGGCATTTTTTTAATTAATAGCTGATACTATGCAGAGCTTTTTAAGCAGTTCTCCTCTATGTTCTATTTAACAATTAGCATTAAAAATTAAAAAACACAAAGTACAAATGCAAAGACCCAGTTTAAGACAAATATTCTGTGGCTTTCAATAGGGTTATTTTGCAAATTATACACAGGTAATCGGGCCAATACTGGACTTGGAAATTCCACGGTAATTGAGTACTATTAGCATGTCACTATGGTTAGGCATTGGTTGAGATACACAAATCGAAAGCCAAAAACCCGTCTAAGAACCGAGCTATTCGAAAGGGAGATACTCCTTGGCTTCGACATTTTCCAATAATTTTAATAACGGTAAATTCGAGGAAATACAAAGTATACTGGGCTAGTGAAATTCTCCGGGG
>MJUU01041654.1:19820-34444 GCA_002080025.1 Modiolus philippinarum
TTTTTCTTGGTTTAATTTCTTTTTTAATATAGTTCTTCTTGCTTGCCTATTTTGTTAACTTAGTTTGCCATATTTGTAGTGTGATATTCCTATAAAATTCATTTTAATTCGTTTAAACGTTCTAAAACATTTTCCCTTACTTGAAATATCCGTTTTAGTTTCTTGTACCCGTTTCGCTTTTTACTGTCATATAAGGGGCTTCTTCGAATGTCATTATTTGCAGACAGAGATTAAAAATTCATCATATATTTATAAATACACATACAGAAACTTTTTTTATAAACCTAGCAAGTGGCTTACACTCCCTCACGATCATAATAAGGTGTAACGTAATCCCTCACGATCTTAAATTTCACTAGTTAGGGATAAACATATTTTGCTTGTATTTTGGAAATATATTTTGGGATACAATTTTGCACACAATATTGTAGTTATGAATACTGTATTAACATACAAATAAATATCAACCAAATTCTTACAATCTTGCAAAAATATACATTTGTTTACATTTTGTTGTCCTTGAAAATGTTGCTGACGATGTCGCCTTTTGTAAATGTGTAAAAACTGAAGACTTTTACTTTGATACACTTATATTAACTATGTTAAACCATTTATTTTGGGGAATAGGTGCCCTTATAAATAAATATTTTGAAATGAAATGTGACCTTGTAAGATTTCTCTCAATAATAATCCCTCGCGATGGTGTCACCATGAAGTCCCCCACGATCTCATCTCAAGGCTTGACCGCCGTTACAAACCCCGCACGAATTTTTATCGGCGTAACCGAACGACAACCTCGTATATATATGATCAAAGGTTTTATATGTTTGATTTATAAATTGTCATCAAAACAGATTTGTCAACTTTTCAATTAAACATACACCTCTTTCATGAGTTCCTAATTCAACACAATGTCTGCAGCTTTAGCAAGAATTGTTCCTTATTAAATGGTGCGTCTTCTTATTTTGTTTTTCGTTTGTTTATAGTATAAACAGATCGACTATGACATTAGGAAAACCTAACGTTACGTGAAAAACGTAATATACAATATTATATTAGAAGAAAGGCTGTCAACAACACTTGAAATATAACTTATTTTTGTTATGATATTAAAAACATATGTCAAAACATTATTTGACTGTCATAGGGTCACTTAACTTATAAGAATAATTTTACTTTTTACGAGAATATCTATTGCTGTAGGCTTGCGTTGCATTGGTGAGAATTGTCTCGTTCTTCATGAGATATTTAACCCTTCGTACTGAAACCTTTTTTTTCTGCTTTGTTTAATATTTGTATGGTGATAAGTAAACAGGGTTCCAACGCTACCGAGAAAACGGGAAAAAGTCGGGAATTTGGTCGTTCCCAGTCGAGAGAAAATCTTTAAAAAAAAGGAAAATCTGGGGAAAGGTCTTGTATTCCGTATCTGTGGCAACTGTAAGCAAGCTATGATTGGTTCCCTCGTAAACTGTATTTGCTGTTAAATCCGAAACCAGTAGAAAAACATTATCGAGGTCTTTTTTGCACTTAAAGTAAAGATATTTCATCTATCGGTTAGCATATAGGATAACAGAAGAACATCGAAGAAATGGAGTTTTGGTATAACGTCTCTAATTCGTCTATTATGTTAAATTACACATGCTTGAAACTTTACAAATGGTGTTAACGAAAACATCACGAATTTGCGATCGGAAAGAAGGGGCTAAAACTTCCATACAAGGCAAATCCAATTTGATATTGTTATGCAGAGGTGCTTACAACTATGGATTTTCCGTATTTTCTACGATATTCAAGTAAAATATGCACTACAGATTCACATTTTTCTTAAAATAGAAAATAAAATATACCTTTTTCCGAAATTGGAAATTTTTGTTAAAGAAAAACTTCCAATAGATAAAAACTGTTCTTAAAGCATGCAATTGATAAAGATCTCAGTCAAATTAATGCTGCATTGCGCTTACCAAGGTTGTGCATATGGGAAAGCCCTATCTATGCAGGGTAATCAGGTCATATAATGGAAAGTCTGAACACAAGCGATTGTAGATGTTCCAGACCATACGTGTATTTGGACCGCATACGATCCGGACCATACGAGTATTTTTTTTTTAAATACCCATACGGGCGGACCGTACGCGTATGGTCCGACCGTACGCCTACGGTCTGGCTTTTTCAAAGTCTTACGTTTTCTTGGATAATATATCAATAGATTAATATACCGTATGTAATATTACTTAATGAATAAAGCTCTTATGTTAAGAAACAAATAAGATTTTTTTAAAAGTCGTTATTTTTAAGAAAATATAAGAGAAAAATAAGAATTTACTTTGTTGTAATTATGATTTGGTGACGCCTTTATAAAATTGATTTATTAATTGAACGTTATTTCAGATAAAAGAAAAAAAAAGGTAGTGTTTCGTAAAAAAATAAATGGACATCAACCTTATTTCCCAATTACTCCAAAAAGGGTGCAAATCCAAAATCTCATAAAGGGCCGACTCAATAAATATATGTCACAGCGGAAATTACACAGTGTTCCAAAAAGGAATACCCACTGTCCACGAAAACTTCTCAATGCAAAAAAGAATTTTATGTGTCATCTTTAAAATGTGACTTCTTTGTTTGAATAACGAATGTAGTGTGTCTTTTTCTTTGTACCCATACAGTCTAAATATACTCATACGGTCCGCACCGTCCAAATACGCGTATGGTCCGGAACATAGACAAACTGTATGTGGAAATGTCAAGTCCTGTGAAGTATATACACTGAGTCTAGACACCCCTTCCATGTTTCTCGTGCAAGAACATACCCACTGGAGGTCGCATAAAAGGTTACATTCCCTGCCCCTGCCCATTTCTCCCATGTTCCAATGACAATCAACACTCTCTGCTCTAGTTGCCAATTCCTTCTTTCAATTTTTCATCTTTTACTTATACTTTATTTGAATTGATTCATTTGACCCCTTCTATATTTCCCGTTGAAGACTCGCTTTGGGTTGCATCGTAAACTCAATTTCCTGCCTACAGTTCTACAAACTTCTCCAATTTTCCAGTGGAAGTGGGGTAGACTTCGTAACACGGACAGCCTGACCGCGAAACATTGTAGACAACTGTGTGGAGAAACACCACGCCACATGCAGTACACAGACCCCTTCTTTATTTCCCGAATAAGAACAGATTCACTAGGGTCGTATGGCTGGCTAAATTTCCTGCCCCTACACATTCCTACAATTTTTCAGTGGACTCCCGATTTTTCAGTGAAAGTAAGCACTTGTTGTGTGTCTGTCTTCTTTTACCGATCTGTCTTTTATCTGTCTTCTTTTACCGATGACTTTTTGAATCGACTAACTTGTTCTCGTCCTGATGTTGCTAAAATATCCCTCACTTGTTGTAAAACTTGAACCAATCAATCAATCTATGAAAACAATTAATTGGAAAAAAAGCGGATAAAATTGGTGAAATGATATGACAAGATTTGTTTATGTCATATAAATATAAAGAAAAATGTGATCATAAAGGCAATCATTTTCTTTTCTTAGTCAAACGTACAAAAACTATTTACACCAAAAAATTTAGTTTCTCTCTTCGTTTTATATAAGTGAAAAAATTCTCATAATATGGATGATAACGGAAACATTACTGTCGGAATACTGATTTAAATTAAGACTGTTCACGGATTCTTGAAGGAAAATATGTTCTTTGATTCCACACTCGCCGATGTTTGCCATGAATGAGGTGGACTACCTGAAAGAATGTTCCCGAATAGAACTGTGCATGGTTGATGAGACATTCGGAGGCAGGCAATAAAAAAAACACCTCTGGCTTCGAATTTCAAAAGGGATTACCCATAAAATTGTCAAAAACAAAACAATTTTCTGAGGGTGTAACAGAATTCGTATCTGGGCATTAATTTGCCATACCTTGGAGAGTATTATTTAATGTTTATATACAATACATTATTTGAAATGTCCCAGTTTTGCTTTGAATAAAAGTTCTGTTTCAGTTTAATCTATTAAATATATCAATACTTTAGTGGATTTTTGAAACACAATTTTATAAATGTATAAGAAAAAAATTGGTAATGGTGTCCCAATAAAGAGCGAAGTGTTCATTAGTTTTAGATACACGTGGTAAAATCAAATGTTTTCAATAATAAAAAAAGTAAGAAAAATTGAAATATCTTAAACAGGAAACAATTTGAGTTACCACTCAGAATCTTCTTGAATTTGGCAACACTACCACAGTGATTCATCATGGTTTGTCTCTTTCTATACGATTAAAACCTGTGATATCAAGGATTGATTGGTTGATTAGTAAGTGTTTATCGTCCAATGAGCAATGTCTCAGCTATAACAGGACGAGAACAAGTTAGTCATGTCAAAACAATTGCTAGAAAGAGAAGAAAGAAATAAAGATGGAAGGGACAAGCGGGAGCAACGAATCTCGATGGCCACTGAAAAAGAGGAGAATGGGTAGGGGCAGGAAATTTAGGCTTATATACGAGACCCAGTGATTCTGCTCTCCTTAGAAAAACATAGAATGTGTCTTTATATTGCATGGAGCGTGGCGTTTCTCCACACAGTTCGGCTACAATGCTTCGCGGCCAGTCTTTCCGTATAATGAACCGACAATCCCGCATATATAGGGCATAGCCCTAGATTTCTGGGGACACTCCCGGCAGTTCTAGCTGTTGCCTGAGCCCCTGAAAAGCGATTCTGGTACCGGGTGATGTCAAGGAACATGATTTTTAAATAGATGTATAATGTTTATCCAATACCCTAAAATGTTCTAATTGATAACCAGATGTTCAATATCCTTCACATCTCCATAATGCAGTCTCGCATAACAATCTTAAATCAGCGGAGGATTCCATATTAATCCTAAATAATGTAAAAAGTTAACTAAATCTGACCTTGAAAAAGGTAAAAAAAAATCCTTGAAATGACCCGGAAAAGTTCTTGAATTTCATCAGAAAAAAATGTGGGGACTCTGAATAAATATATTTCACCGCTTCGAAAACAAAGAGGTCGTTATTTAAAATTAAATTGTCTTCTGTCTTCAAATTCTCATTATAGTATCACATGGCATGCGATTATTTCGTAGCTGATTTTGGAATGTCGCAATAAACAGAGAAGTCAGTGTGGATGATAAATATTCCGTATTTTTGTGCGTACGAAGTACTGGAAAATTTGGTGCACTGTCGTTCATATCTTTCGATTCGAGTTTCAAATCCGGAATTCTGGAAATCGGTTTGAATCTGGTCGAAATTTGTAATCGGCATCAACAAACAAATTGGCGTCATCAAGCTTGATAGATAACTAATAAACAATGAAAGTTTACTAGGTAAATGATATAAATCTCTTCAAATAAATGGTAAACCAATCATTGAATTGTTGTTCTTCATCTTGAAGTCACCAAGTCGCCATAAGGCCTTCAATATCTCAAAGTAAGTTCAAGACGATTCCAAGCACCGGTTGAGCAAAATTCATTACAAGACGTTGAACAAAGCTACATCCATGTTTACAGCGAAAGGATATGGGGAAAATGTACATGAGACAAAGTCCCTACATTATATATGGTAGGACCTTATATATGGTAGGACCAAGCCGTGGAACGGGGCTTTTATGTTGTTCTTATGTTTGTTTCATTCATGGTCTCGGGGTCGTCAACAAACATTAAATAAACTAGAAAAATGTTCTTATGCAAGACAAAGTAGACTAAAAGAAGTCAACCACAACATATAAACAACCACCGGACACTCATAGAAACCATTGCAAGAAAACTTTGCAAAATGAAACAGTGAGATGTGAACATCACAAACAGGTGGGACAGAATATCATTTGGAAATAACGCAAAAATAATATACCAAATTTATGATAAGTGTATCCATATTAGAAATTCACTCAAGGACAAGTACTCCATAAATTAAATGTAAAGAGAGCATACATCATACTAAGTTAGATCACCACTATCGTTGTAATGAATAAAGACTAGATGTATGGTTTGTTAGTGAGGCACAAATGACACTACTATAGTTCGAAACTATAGTTTGAAAATTATAGTTTGATAGCATTTCAATGTGTAACTCAGAGATATTGATTGAGTGTCTGGTCGGTCTGTTTCCTCATATTCCGTCTAGGTAGATGCTCTTTGAGCACTTCAAGTATTCATAAACAATAAAAAACAGGCAATAAGAAGATGGATTTCACCCTCCCAAACCCAAACGGACATTTCATAGCCATCTAATTAAAATAAGCTTTGCTAACATCTATATAAATAAAAATTTGCACGTGAGAAATGTTCCTTAGAAATCTACCGAATTAAATGTAATAAAATTTGGAATGATAATATCAGGTCTTCAGAAATTAATAAATAAAGATTACATTATTGGATCTCTTTACTGTTCAAGGTGACCAACAGTAATGCATATCTGTGCCGGTTACCTACCTACAACACAATGTCATATCTAACAACACAGTGCCATATCTTACAACATGCCACACCTGTCACACTGTCAGTGGGTCAATGCAGGGTAAAATCAGAATCAGTTATGTCTAATACTAATGTACTCTACTCATAAAAATGATAAAATCATGGACAGATTTGACAATTAAATGATTTATACTCCGTACAAGACCAAAGAATTGAGCTCACTCTAAATGCATTAGCAAATTCGGACGAAGTATCAGTTCTTATGCAAGAATCCATGATACTTTTTTCTTATTTTGTTGCGACTATGTTTGGTTTGTCAGGCGTACGAGGGGGCTAATTCAAAAACTATTAAGTAATTAAGTAATAAAACTTTAAATAAATGCAAGGGCTCAAATGCTACTTTATCAAATGTGAATATGACAAAGTTTTCCGGGAAATAACACTTGTACGCTGCCGGTGCTCTGCCAGTGATCACTGATATTACACTCTTGATTAAAAAAAGCAGCACTTAATAACAGAATAATTTCAGAATCAAACGAGCATTCTTAAAGCAAACAGAAAAACAATCTTTAAAAACAAAATACGGGAACCACTCAAAAATAAGTAGACTGATATACCAATGCTCAATCAAAAACTTTAAAAAGGGTGCGGAAACCTGCTATTTTCATTAGTGGGTAAAGGTCCATTATATCGTCAAAAACCAGTAGACCAGCACGTAACCAGAATATAGTAGATCCTGGTAACCAATATTAGATCAGTATTTGCAAGCATTTAAACCCCCCAAAGATAGGACAATATGTGTTTAATAGACTGACGGACGTACAAACCTTTAGCCTTCTTTAGCAATGTCGGTCAGGGAGTGTTTTAGTGTAAGTGGTCATTCCGTAAATGTATGTATAAATATACCATACATTAGATGTAATTAAAAAAAAATAACAGTGAATGAAGGGAAAACAAACTATAATTTTCTATAAAATTTTTCATAAAATTGTGTAAAAATAGTAAATAAAGTTTTATCTAGTTTCCAGTAGTTCGGCTTTAAATAACTTGGCATTTTTATTGTCATCTGGATTATTGCCAATGTAAAGCTGACCCTGTTTGTTCATTGCCAGACAATATGGATTGGGTACATTTATACTTTTACTATCGATTAAACTGACCATAAACCCGATATTATTGAGCACATGTAAGGTATTATTCTTGAAATCTGCGACGACAAGTCTATCTGCTGGAGTCGATACGACACTCGAAGGTGTAAATAAATTGTCCTCGTTATTGACATGTGGGTGTCCAGTGTAGATATTCTTGACGCCTCTTCCTGTTCCTAAAAATATTATCTGTCCTATTCCTTCTTCATCATCAAGCCAATCTATAACAACAATGGTATTGTCTTTAGTACTTGTAATTCCGGCAGTAAATGTAAAAATTGGCTGATTGTTTTCATCCTTCTCATAGGTCTCCTTTTGTTTTCCTTTAGCGTCCATTACTAACACGACATCGAATTTCTTTGAAACATTCTCCGCCCCTATGATGACATTGTTTTCTCTAGTTACATGTAATGCTTTTGGCTTAAGTGGCGATAGTTTGAACTGAGAATCCACAAATGTCTGTGTTTTGTCACTATACACCTTCAACACTGAGTCTGAGAATGATGACAATAGAAATGTGTTAGGCTGCATTGCTGTCATACTAGAAATTTCTCTCTTAAAATCTCCGGCTATGTTCAAGTCATTGCCGTTAATATTGACTCGCTGTAAAAGCTCAAAATTAATGTCATAGATCCAGACGGAGTTATTACAATCAACTGCAAGTCGAAATATTGTAAACACGCTCGTGTGGTATTGCTTGATTCCTTTTAATTCCACGACGGGTCTATTTCCTGTTTTATTGTTTGCTTCAATTTTTCTCTCATCCCAGACATCAATAATTAGATGATTTTTAGCGTTCTTATACTTCAAATGCTCCTTTCCAGCACACTTTGAACACATTTGAAATTTACAATCAATGCATTTCCATTTCACATAGGTTTCTTCTTCACATATTCTACAAACAGCATGTATTTGAGCTATTTTGACTGTTGATGATGAAGAACATCCCATTTTGCTTAATAGGCGTATAATTTGGACCTCAAAGTACAGTATAAGAAGAAATAAATAACAGTATATCAATATTCATCCCTTCAGCTAGTTAATTTGTTATATGAATTTGGATTTCAGTTCAAATTCTTAATACTTAAGTTATTTAAATAATTATATTGAACAATAATTTTGGGTATATAAGAGGATTAATGGACATAGAATGTGACACGTGCTTAAAAAATAGAACAGTTTTAATTAAAGTTTTGAATATAAGCTATTTAATCTTAAACTGTTTATATGACCCATATATACAAGCAAAACAAAAAGAATGCAATTCAGAAAATATATTCTATAAGCTTTATACGAAACGTCTACGTCCATACCATACAACTATTCAAGTTCATACGTTAAGAATTCAAATATTTGTTGTAGGAACAAGCCCAAAATTTCAAAATTAACATTATTAACTAACTGTATACAAATTTAAATGATACATCAATGAATCCAGGAAAAAAAAAGACATTCTATAAGGAAGGAAAAAACATTAAATTTGCGAAGAAGACTTCAATGAAATAGTACTGAACACACGGCGTGAGACGGCTTAAAGATTTTTAACACCTTCATGCAAATTTTAATTATAACATTAAATAAGGTATATTGAATGTTAATTAATTAAATCGTAAATATGATGATGTATTTTCATTATGGCAATTTGGATCGGGTGAGTTGAAGTGACCGATGTGATGTTTCTGAAAGTTTGGAAAGACATTTCGAATTAATATACTAGTTAGTATGAGTCTTAATGGTTCTTTATAAAACATAAAATGCTTTGGTTTCCGGGAAAATATAAGGAATCTAGATTTTGTGGCTCCGATTTAGGCTCTGAACAGAAGTTCCTATTGATTAATTGTAAATTTCCTTCACCACGCATACCTATACTTGTTAATATTACAAATTGTTGCATTTTACAAAAATTCTTTGATGATAAAAAACAGAAATTCGATATCATTACATTTCAACTCGGATGCAGTGGCCGATGCCACTACTGGTGGACCAGAGGTCCCCGAGGGTATTCACAAGCCCAAAAGTCAAACTTGTCCAACATGAAAATTTTACCGTCGTGTTATAGAAATTTACTGTTTTTCCACTAAAAATACTGAGGCTTTATTCCAGGTATTGCACTCGGTAGATGTCCTTGTTATTGGATTTGGCTTGATATTTCGATATTTTTGGAAATGAGTACTTCTTTTTGGACTACTGTTGGATTATAGCTTTCAATATTTTAACATGAGGTCCCACAGGGTATTCACGAGCCCAATAGTCAGACTTGTCTGACATGAAAATTTTACCTTGCGTGATATAGAAATTTTAGCGTTTTTTTTTTTTTTTTTTTTTTTTTTTTTTTTACATATATATTATGTGTGTGTATTGCACTCGATAGATATCATTAGAACTGGATTTAGCTCCCTATGCCGATAATTTTTTAAATGAGTACTTCTTTTTGAACTACTTTTGGATTAATGCTTTCCATATTTGATTTTAATGCTGCTGATGAGAGGTCACTCATTGAATTATAGTTTTCATAACGAGAAAGAATTGTATATCGATGGATATCAACTAGAGTTATGTAATTTCAAAATATGATAAACGAGCCTTTGGCAAGTTTATTATATTTGAAATTACATAACGAGAGTTGATATCCAGCGATATACAATTCTTTCGAGTCGTTAAAACTATTTCTCTTATGATTTTCATAATATTTAGTGCTGAACTGCTGTTTTTGTTTCAAGCAACAACACCGTTGCTATGTAACGCTAATCACGGCCAACGAGATTTCACAGTGATCCAATAAAAACGTCGAAAAAATAATAGCACATCACGCGTGATGTGTTATTACTTGGTGCTCGACCAATGAAATTCCTGTAAAACCTATTCAACAAGTTCATATCTAACTCCAGCTTCAAAGTCTCGTTATGTACAACAAATAACTATTCGTGCAAGGAATATATAATAAGCGTGCATCATAAGAGAAACACGTGTACAGCATAACGAAATATACTTTTTTGATGCGACTTCGTTCTTTGCATGGAGAGTATACCCCACATCATATAACCAAATACCGAAGTTACAAAGAAAAAGGCTAATGTGGCTACGTTCAACAGCTTCGCATATAACAACATCTTTATCATAGTCACATCTTCTGTATGAATAAACTGTCTATGAATCCAGTTAACCTGGAAACTTGCCCTTCTCCGCCGGATTTAACTGACGAAGTTCAGCAGACCATAAATATTTTTTGAAATGTGTAATCATGAGTAAAAGTACATCTTGGATGTATGTAAAACTGATATGCAAAATCAAAACTTCCAAGAGGAAAAAAAGAGCATTTGCAAGGGCAAGCAATGCAATTTTTGATAAATTAGCCAGAAAATATAATAGGAATTAGAAATATTGACAAAACTAAAACATTTGCATACTTGATACATTCATAGATGATCTGCAAAACATAAACTTTTTAGCGAAAAACTTCAGGGGAGCCTTATCGACAGACCGCGTACCTCTTTGACTTATCCAACTTTTTTTCAGAAAAGGCACACAAATAAAGTCCCTAAAATGCGTAAGATACGGCTTTTGCGGAAAGGCTCTGCAGGCTGATATAACCATGGGGAAGGATCATCCTCCCCCCTGGTTATATCAGCCTGCAGAGCCTTTCAGCAAAATCTGTATCTGGTTGACCCGGATATATCAGAGGTTGACCTGGATATATCTAGGGATTCTCCCAAAGTTTCAAAGGCAATAACTTTTTTTCAAGGTTTCAAACGAAATCAAATTTGTAACAATAAACATCTATTGCATTTGCTCTTTCCGATTAGGTATTCAGAACAGAATCATGATTACACAAATAGATAAACTAGATGTCAGAAAAAATGTAGAAACTAGGTCGTTGATATATCCTGCAGACCTTTGACGTTTTCACATTATGACGTCATAAAAGCTCTAAGCAACGGTAGAATGTCGTAACAACCAAAGGTTGCGGCAAACTTCAAAATCGACATTATTTAGAGAATTTCGGTCAAATTATTCACCCAGTTACAAAACCTTTGCCAATAAAATAATAAAAAAAACTACAAAACATGCTCTTAAGCCGAAAATTGCTGAAAAGGCGAGAATGGCATATATGTCGAATTTCCCGCGCAACTTTAGGAGAATTTTAAAAATTCAGTTCAATAATAACAAATCTAAAATGCAAAATAAAGGATGATAAACAAGTTATCGGGCTTTTGACAGCTAATGTTTTGTAAAATATCAACCCGCTCACCAGAATATGAAGCTTGGGGCTCGTTCGCTACGCTCACTCGCCCCTTTGCTTCATATTCTGGCTCACGGGTTGATATTTTACGGTATATTGCTGTCAAGAGCCCGATAACATATACGTATACCACAAAACTCGGGCCAAGTATGATTTTTGGTTCAGATGTCCAAGGGGTTCTGGAGTTATGCCCCTTGAAATTTTGAAATTTTGTGAAACGTGGCGGGGTATCATGTAATGCACCATTACTATTTTTGAAATTTTGTAATGTGATTATAGATTAAATTGGTTGTTTTCTAGTCCACACAATCTTTTGATTCAGTCACAACAAATAGACAAAAACATGATATCATTATAAATGGGAAAAAAAGTTTTTTATTGTCTCATTAATAATTTGTTTGCAATTACTGTTACATGTGTGCCTCTGTCTCAATATATAACATTCTTTTTGCCAATAAAGCATTATAAAAAAAAAGAAGTACTGATTACCAAAAATATCAAAACATCTAACACCAAGGACATCCATCGAGTGTAATATACGGAATGGAGCCTCAGTATTTTTAGAAGTTAGAAATTTGTTAAAACGGATTTTTTTTTATAAAACACAAGGTAAAATTGTCATGTCTGCCAAGTCCGACTACTGAGGTGATGAATACCCTAGGGGACACCAGCAGTGCCATCCACCCAGTGGTTTCAAAATAGAAACAGTAGACCTTAAACAATATTAAATCAATCAATCAATCAAAATAGAAAAATATCGGCCCAAGTTACAAAAATAGTGAGAAAGAAATACTCATAAATAAAATATCGAGATAGGAGGCCAAATCCATTACCAACGACATCCACCGAGTACATTCGAGGGGTAATAATTTTTTATAAGGAGCACGGTAAAATTTTGATGTCAAACAAGTCTGACTAATGAGCTTGTGAATACCCTTAGGGGCCTCTGGTCCACCAAGATAGATTATGAATGACCATGTTATTTCAGAGAAGATCTTTGGCCGTTTTCCTAAAGAGTCCGATAATATATATGCACCGCTGGTGGCAATCTCGGATTGGGTGCAAACATGTCCGTTAGATTTAGTCCTTGGCATATTGAAAATCATAAACAGTTTTAAAATTTAAGTAAAAAATATACAATTCACGATAGTTCTATAAAAAAGGAGGCATGTATAACTTACAATGGTTATACATTGTCCTTCTAAACTGCAGAGTACACCTTAATTAACCGCTAACTTATAGCATTTTGATATACAAAAATAAATGTGAAAATTTTTTTGAAAATTCCGAAAAAAGTTCAATGTTGGTTATGGGGTGCAAATTTTTTACTTATATCTGTGTGACACTTTTCCAGTGATTTTCAAAAAATTGCAGTTTACTCCTTTGCAGTCATGTCATTTCGTCCCCAGGCTTCTCGATCCAAACTGTAAAACGAAATATACTATAAACGATCGACCAAGTATGATTCATAAAGGACAAGCAATTTGAGAAGATTTTTTTTTGAAATAGTGACGGACAGGCGAACCAATGGACGATAAGTGCTTGGAAAAGCTCATTTGCTCGTTGAGGCCACATGAAAACTTAGAAATCTTAGGTACTTGTAACCCATTTATCCTGAATGCATACGTACAAACAAATGAAAAACACGGACGGACAGACGAACTTCATTGTATGTTGAATCTATGACGTAACATTATAAAATCTTATGTTTCAAACAGATGCAATTTCTCAAATCCGACTCTTCTTGACTATTATTTCCTTCATTAACCAAGATGGACAAAAATAAGAATATGTTATTCCCATTTGAGCATGTGCGAAGTATGATATATTTGAGTATAATACTGGTTGACGATTTGTAAGAGTCATGTTAGAATGACAATTTTCAAACTAATTCTCCTAGGTATCGTGAGCTGAATTGCAATTAAATGTCCCCAATCTTATACCAATTTTATTAGTGTTTTCCAACCTACTGGATTGGTAACACAATACATAAAAGGATATATGATTGCTGAACCAATTTTAAAGTTAGAAATCTCAGTTGCTGCTAAGAAATGTAAAATTGGATATTCAAATTGCAAAGGTAATGCTCACATAAGGTCACCTCCTTAGAGTGATTAAAACTGCTTTCATTTTAAATGGACATGCCTCTAGATTGAAAAAAGTCCTATTCTGCTTTTGCACTAATTGTGCGCCATTTTTAGCAGATTTGCTTCTTTAATCATATGAAACCAGGTTCATACAAGGGCTTTTTCAGAAAAGGGACAATAAGCTAGCCAAAGCCTTTAATTTCAGTTTCCTTTATATAGATGATGTTTTCTCATTGAACAATCCTCAATTTAAGGATTACCTTCATCTTATATACCCAAATGAACTCGAAATTAAAGAGACCACTGATGCACCATCATCAGCATCATAGCTGGACCTATACCTCTACATTGACAACTCTGGACGTCTGAAAACAAATCTTTACGACAAGCGTGATGATTTCGACTTTCTAATGGTGAACTTCCCGTTTTTGAGCAGTAATATTCCCACATCTCCAGCATATGGCGTGTACATTTCACAACTCATTCGCTAATGCAATGCCTGTAAATTGTACAGTGATTTTGTCAACAGAGCGAAATTACTGTCTCAAAAGCTTATACATCAAAGGTATGTACAGTCGCAGTTGCAATTGACACTACAGACGTTTTACGGTCGTCACCACGATTTGACAGACCATTACTAACTATGTTTCTATTTCACAAATGAGTATAGATATTGCAGCATTTTTTTTTATAAAAATGACTGTTTGTCCCACCTTTCAT
>MJUU01041666.1:12961-58736 GCA_002080025.1 Modiolus philippinarum
GACGGACGGACGGACAGACGGACGGACACCACCATCACTATATACCCTCCGCTTTTACAAAGCGGGGGTATAACTATGTTTTCCCCTGGTGGCCATTTTGATGAGGTATGAACATAAAAATCACAAACTTTGAAGGGGACCACCAATGGACTATTGTGACCAAGTTTGGTTCCAATTGGCTGAGTAGTTGCAGAGAAGAAGATCTTGAATGCATTTCACATAGGGTCCTTATGTTAAACTATGTTCCTTGCTGACGGCCATCTTGGATGAGGTACCAACATAAAAATCACAAACCTTGAAGTGGATCACCATTGGACTATTGTGTCCAAGTTTGGTTCCAATTGGCTCAGTAGTTTAAGAGAAAAAGATCTTTGAATGCCCTTTCCATAAGGTCCTATGTTAAACTATGTTCCCTACTGGCATCCATCTTGGATGCAAACCTGCTGGACATGTGTAGAAATTGTAGTGCTTAATAAGCTTTACACTTTTGTAATTCAAACTTAATCTCTATTGCAAATAGTTTTTGAAATAAAAGTAAAAACCTATAAAAAATGTGAAAATTTAAAGAAACAAGAGGCTCTCAAGAGCCTGTATCGCTCACCTGGACCATGGCTGACATAGATAAAAGGCATTTCCATTAGGAAAAACAAAACATAAAATTTAGCAGAATACTTTTTTTTCTAAAATTACAGTATTCTTGTTTTGTTTCCATGGCAACCGAAAGATCCACCATCCATTACAACCCATAACAGAACACCATTCAAAAAAAATTTGGGCAGGGGTTCCCCTTATAATAAAGGTAATACATAATGCTGAAATTGAAACATTCCGACCACAATTCAAATAAAAATTCAAAAATTTGGGCAGAGGTTCCCTTAAAATCAATAGGGCCAATGTAAAAACTATGTTCCAGATGGCGGCCATCTTGGATGAGGTACAGACCTGCCAGATACCTTTTTTGGAAAGGACCATCTAAGGGCCATTGTGACTAAGTTTGGCTATAATTGGACAGGTAGTTTCTGAGAAGAATAACTTTGAATGTCTTTCCCATAGGGTCCAATGTTAAAACTATGTTCCCCGCTGGCGGCCATCTTGGATTAGGTACGGACTTGCCGGATACCAATTTTGGAAGGGACCATCTAAGGACCATTGTGACTAAGTTTGGTTATAATTGGACTGGTATGAAAAAGAAAGGAAATGGGGTAAATGTCAAGGAGACAACATCCCATATCCAGGTTAAAACCACCAAAAACAAAACATCTAGGGTCACCATATGGTCTTCAACACAGTGAGGAACCTCACACCATATAGTAAGTCCTAAATGGCCCCGAAAAGGTAAAAAAGTGAATAAATCAATGGAAACAAACCACATCCAATAACCTAAATATCAAGAAACTAAAATTTTATAAGAAGACAAGGACAAGCCAATGACCAACATATTCCAGGCGCAAAAATTGAAGGGACCATCTAAGGACCATTGTGTCTAAGTTTGTTTATAATTGAACTAGTAGTTTCTGAGATGAAGATCTTTGAATGTAAGTTCCATACAGTCCAATGTTAAAACTATGTTCCCAGCTGGCGGCCATCTTGGATTAGGTACGGACCTGTCGGACACCTTTTTTGGAAGGGACCATCTAAGGACCATTGTGTCTAAGTTTGGTTATAATTGGACTGGTAGTTTCTGAGAAGAAGATCTTTTAATGTAATTTCCATAGGGTCCAATGTTAAAACTATGTTCCCCACTGGCGGCCATCTTGGATTAGGTATGGACGTGTCGGATACCTTTTTTGGAAGGGACCATCTAAGGACCATTGTGACTAAGTTTGGTTATAATTGGACTGGTAGTTTCTGAGAAGAAGATCTTTGAATGTAAGTTCCATAGGGTCCAATGTTAAAACTATGTTCCCCGCTGGCGGCAATCTTGGATTAGGTACGGACCTGTCAGATACCTTTTTTGGAAGGGACCATCTAAGGACCATTGTGTCTAAGTTTGGTTATAATTGGACTGGTAGTTTCTGAGAAGAAGATCTTTAAATGTCTTTTCCATAGGGTCCAATTTTAAAACTATGTTCCCTGCTGGCGGCCATCTTGGACTAGGTATGGACCTGTCGGATACCTTTTTTAGAAGGGACCATCAAAGGACCATTGTGTCTTAGTTTGGTTATAATTGGACTGGTAGTTTCTGAGAAGAAGATCTTTGAATGTAAGTTCCATAGGATCCAATGTTAAAACTATGTTCCCCGCTGGCAGCCATCTTGGATGAGGTACGGACCTGTTGGATACCTTTTTTAAAGGGGACCACCTAGGGACTATTGCGACCAAATTTGATTCCGATTGGCCCAGTGATTTCAGAGGAGAAGATCTTTGAATGAAAAGTTTACGCCGGACGGACGGACGACGGACCTTACCTAATCCAAGATGGCCGCCAGCGGGGAACATAGTTTTAACATTGGACCCTATGGGTAAACACATTCAAAGAACTTCTCCTCAGAAACTACTAGTCCAATTATAACCAGGTCCTTAGATGGTCCCTTCCAAAAAAGGTATGCAGCAGGTCTGTACCTCATCCAAGATGGCCGCCAGCGGGGAACATAGTTTTAACATTGCACCCTATGGAAAAGACATTCAAAGATCTTCTTCTCAGAAACTACCAGTCCAATTATAACCAAACTTAGTCACAATGGTCCTTAGATGGTCCCTTCCAAAAAAGGTATCCGACAGGTCCGTACCTAATCCAAGATGGCCGCCGTTTCTGAGAAGAAGATCTTTTAATGTAATTTCCATAGGGTCCAATGTTAAAACTATGTTCCCCGCTGGCAGCCATCTTGGATTAGGTACGGACGTGTCAGATACCTTTTTTGGAAGGGACCATCTAAGGACCATTGTGACTAAGTTTGTTTATAATTGGACTGGTAGTTTCTGAGAAGATCTTTGAATGTAAGTTCCATAGGGTCCAATGTTAAAACTATGTTCCCCACTGGCGGCCATCTTGGATTAGGTACGGACCTGTCGGATACCTTTTTTGGAAGGGACCATCTAAGGACCATTGTGTCTAAGTTTGGTTATAATTGGACTGGTAGTTTCTGAGAAGAAGATCTTTAAATGTCTTTTCCATAGGGTCCAATGTTAAAACTATGTTCCCTGCTGGCAGCCATCTTGGACTAGGTATGGACCTGTCGGATACCTTTCTAGAAGGGACCATCTAAGGACCATTGTGTCTGAATTTGGTTATAATTGGACTGGTAGTTTTTGAGAAGAAGATCTTTGAATGTAAGTTCCATAGGATCCAATGTTAAAACTATGTTCCCCGCTGGCGGCCATCTTGGATGAGGTACGGACCTGGTGGATATCTTTTTTAAAGGGGACCACCTAGGGACTATTGTGACCAAATTTGGTTCCGATTGGCCCGGTGGTTTCAGAGGAGAAGATCTTTGAATGAAAAGTTTACGCTGGACTGACGGAGGACGGACGGACGACAGACGCCGGACGCCAAGTGATTGCAAAAGCTCACCCTGGCATAGCCAGGTGAGCTAAAAAGGGACTATAACTCCTTTATGGGTAGTCAGATTTTCTTTAAAATTGCAGGACATGTAGATCTTATCATGCTGACCATTTTTATAATTTGAACTTCATCCCTATCTTCTATCATTTTCAATATATAAGACAAATAGTAACAAAAAAAAAATTAGAAATTTTGTGGAAAAGGGGCAATAACTCTAAGACGGGTTATTGGATATTCTCCAAAATTTAAGGGTGGTAGATCTCATCATGCTGACCATTTTTATTCAATGTCCAACTTTTTATATCTGTAATTTTTTTTTAGTTATTTGCAAAAAATAGCAATTTACCCCTATGTTTTTTATTTTTAGTAACAGCGGCCATGTTGTTGGGTCTACGGACATAAAAATCATAAAATTGAAAGTGCATACCCTGGTGATGATTCAGGCCAAGTTTGGTTAGGATTGGTCCAGTAGTTTCAGAGGAGAAGATTTTTGAAATAAAGGGCTACGCCGAGCGCAGCATGATACGACCGCAGCATGTCGACCACTGAAATTTCAACAAAAGTAGTTTAAAGTGAATGTGGACACAGTAAAGAGCTCGACACAATAATTAGATGGACATAAAAAGAAGCCCGACACACTTATTAGCTAGGAACAAAATAGGAAAAATTCAACCATTTTGATCACTTACTGATGAAAAAAACGTAAGAGCTATGCAAAATATGTACTATCAACTAAAACTTTACATCCATAGAAATTCAAAGAAAAAATTCCATCGAAATCTGATGAAAAATAAAGTTATGACATATTTAGAAAAATTGCAATTTTGGCCCCTTTGACCCCTTGTAGCTCGGAAACGGTAAGAGCCACACCAAATCCATTGCCATATCACTGAAAGCTTAGATCAATAGGAATCCAAAGAAAAAAATCCTATCGAAATCCGATGAAAAATAAAGATTTGACATATTTCCAAAAATTGCAATTTTGGCCCCTTTGAGCCCTTGTTGCTCGGAAACGGAAAGACCTACACAAAATCTGTTGACACACTGCTGAAAGCTTAGATCAAGAGGAATCCAAAGAAAAAAACCCATTGAAATCCGATGAAAAATAAAGATTTGACATATTTAGAAAATTTGCATTTTTGGCCCCTTTGACCCTTGTAGCTCGGAAACGGTAAGACCTACACAAAATCCGTTGGTATATTACTGAAAGCTTAGATCAAGAGGAATCCAAAGAAAAAAATCCTATCGAAATCCATGAAAAATAAAGATTTAACATATTTAGAAAAATTGCAATGTTGACCCCTTTGACCCCTTGTAGCTCAGAAATGGTAAGAACTACGCCAAATCCGTTGACTACTGTTGAAAGCTTAGATCAAGAGGAATCCAAAGAAAAAAATCCCATCGAAATCCGATGAAAAATAAACACTCTACATAATCTGCAAATTCGCAATTTTGGCCCTGTTCAGCCCCTCATAGCTGGGAAAGGAAACAAGTTATCAAAAATCTAATAGCTGGGCGCCATATTATTTTTTCACAAGGAATCCATTAAAAAAACTGCATCAAAATTGGACTTAAAATAAAAAAAATTTTTTTTGAGATTTGCCCCTGTTGGGCCCCATTTATCTCGTGACCGGTACATGCTACATGAAATCCTTTGGCATATCCCAGATTGGAAATTTCCTGAGGAGCACACTGAAAGAAACCCCAACAAGATTCTACAGACAAACATGTGAAAACACCCAATTTAACCCTTTTTGGCCCTTTTTTAAAAACAGGTGGGGCCGCAATGACCAAAACTAAGCCAGGCCTTCCTTTTGTACCAAAGAACATAACGTTAAAATTTCATAAAGATTGATCTACTGGAACAAAAGTTATTGAACAAAAACTAAAGTGTCTACAGACGACGACAACAACGACAACGCCGACAGCACCATACCAATATACGACCGCAAAAAATTTTTGCGGTTGTATAAAAAGTTAAGGGACGGACGACGGATGCCTAGTGACGGCAAAAGCTTACATGGCCTTTGGCAAGATGAGGTAAAAACTTGGTTTTCATCTTAAGGTAGATAGACTGTTGTGCTTGGCAGTTTAATTGTGCATTAGAAAAATGAAGAGTCCGATATGTGCTAGATTTGATTTTCGCACTGGAACAGTAATTTGAAGGCTTTTCCTTTGTGATGTCATAATTGAATGACAGATGTGAAATGTCATATTTCGTTTACTTTGCTGCGAATTAACTCCCTTTTCCTGTAAATAATGTTTAACCCTAAAACTTTGTAAAATGTCTGTGTTAAAAGCATGGTGACATATACATTTTTTTTATTGTAACCAATAAATTACATCATAAACTATCTGTTTACAAAAATTCATCAAATTCTCATATTTTCCTTGTGCATTCTATGTAAATTTAGGCAAAAAAGTGGCAATAATGAGTAAACTTTGACCTCAATTCTAGAAAAAGCAAGCATGTTGACCCATACTTTTTATTACTAATTTCAAGCTAGTAGGATTGCTTCTTCAATTGTGCTGACTTGCAACAAAATTTAATGGATATTAATATTATTGTCAATCTACCTTAAAACATACATAAGCTCCCATTTTTATAAGTACATATTACCTTCAAAAGCTTGCACTTGAATTAATTGCACAACATGGCTAATGAGAAATACTCCCAAGGAGTCAACACATTACTTAAATAATGTCCCTCAAATTTTTACATGCATTAGATTCTGATGTTTTTTGTATTGTTTTGATGTTACCATTCAGAGGTGTGTGTGTCAATTAATGGATATTTGTGTTACTTTTACAATTTCTGAGCTATGCATGGCCATAATCTCACTTTTTTGTTCTCAGTGGCCAAATTGTCTCACAGATCTATGACTTTATTTGCCCACTAGGTCAAATGCTAAATTGTGTTCCCTGCTGACAGCCATCTTGGATAGGAGTGCAAAACTGCAGAACATAATTTTTTAGAAAATAACAATAAAAAGCTGTCTAAGGGCTAAACAGTGTCACCTTTGATAAAAGATGTCTTAATTACTTGCAATATTTACCCAACACTTTTTTGAAGTCCTCTCTGTCAATAGGTATTGGTGACACTGCTGCCAGTCTTG
Source organism: Modiolus philippinarum (assembly GCA_002080025.1). Taxonomy (NCBI): domain Eukaryota; kingdom Metazoa; phylum Mollusca; class Bivalvia; order Mytilida; family Modiolidae; genus Modiolus; species Modiolus philippinarum. The sequence continues at coordinate 19,580 of MJUU01041666.1, forward strand.
GTGTACTAAAACCTATCTGTTCTGCCAAGGTAAACAAATCTTTCCAATAAAGAGCACCAGCTATACACTCCCCTAAAAAAACAAATAACATCTTGTGTGTTATCATTTTGTTTCTATCTATATATACATGAAATTAAGGAAGATTGGTTGTCTTCCATTTTGAACTTATTTTGCTGTTTTCCTTTTACAGCTATGTTTACATATGTCGATTCATGGTAAACATTTATTGTCCCCCCGCCACAACGCAGAGCGGGGACATAGAAATGCCAGGCGTCCGTGTGTCCGTCCATCCGTCACACTTTCTTGAATGCGCTCTCATGCCTACAAATTATAACGGATTTCCATGAAATTTATACAAAATGTTTATATCATTAATACCTTGGTCAAGTTAGAAAATCAGCCTTGGTCGATACTTTTTGCCAGAGTTATTGGACTTTGACCAAAATAACAACACCGTTTTATCCAAAAATTGACCTTCTAAGCGCGCTCATGGCTACAAATTTTGACAGATTTTCGTGAAATTTATACCAAATGTTAATACCACTAATGCCTTGGTGAAGTTCGAACATCTGCCATGGTCGATACTTTTTATATCCCCACATATCTAATTTTGGAACTGCCCTGAATGTTTGAAATATTTCAATTTCATATACAGTATACTAGTTTATTCTATAATATATAAATACTAATGGTAAAGTTGCATTGACATTAAAATGAATAAAAAAGGATATTCACTCCATGAAAAGGATATTCACCGCGGGAAACGTCAAGTGCGACATATTTTTAGAAAAAGGGAAATCCCGTATTTATATCGTCCAATCACATTGCTATGTAACATTGTCGCGTGACAACGTCATCGGCATCACTAAAAACAGAAAAAGAAGATCGGCGAAAATGGTGCAAATATGCAAAGAGGAAGACACTTAAAATACGAAACAAGTCAGCGTTACACTGGTAAAGCCGTTCACACAATATTTTGGGAAAAAATCTCCCGACGGATGTCGACAACACATAGCGCAGAATCGTCCCACATTACACAATGCAAGGAGTGAAAAGGAAGAACACAAGCATTCATTTAAAAGACAGAAATCATCGATTATTTAGGATAAAAAAATTATTCTTTAAACTAGAAGTGGGAGCAGTCGCGAACGACAGCTAATCCCCTCGCCCGCTGTTAAGAAATACTAACCTTTATATAATCTAAAGACGTAAAGATGAATGTCGAAGGTACATCCACTGAACGGTAAGATCATTATGTGTAATGTGTAGTATCTCAGATATAAACATTAACGGAAACTTTTAACCAAAGTCAGTCAAGTGTAAAATGTAGGTCAAAGTGACCCAATTATCATCCGAAGCAGCATCACTCTCCAAGACACATCTGCTGACCAAAGATGATTGATGTGCCACATGTAGTTCCTCAGATATGAACCTTAACGAAAACTTTAACCTGAGGTGGGACGATCGGATGGACGGACGGACGGACGGACCGGCGAGATGCTATATCCCCTCCCCAACTTCGTTGGGCGAGGGGATAATAAAGTCTTCAAAGAACCTTCGCTTGTTACATTTAAATATCAATTCACTCCCTTCTTCACATTCTCCCACCAGTGACGAACAATGGAAAAATGGAAAAAAGCCGAAAACTCAGTGTTAGCTAGGATCTGTAAATTTCTGACAGTAAAGATAATAACAATGTTATATTTATTGTTTTACATATCCTCAAAATATTTTTTGAAAAGTGTATATTTCATTTATTTTATGCAATGTCTAAAGCCTCTTTAATTCGACACCCATAGAAAATTTCTAGGTGTATAGTATAATACATAATAAAAAGAATTATTATGTATTTATCGGATAATAGAATAAAACAGTTACTGTCTTTAGTTTCGGTAAATATGCAGTGTTATTGACTTTTGGGAAAACAGATCTTCACCTCGCCATGCGGCTCGATGAATATCTGTTTCCCCAAAAGTCAATAACACTGCACATTTACCTCAACAAAAGACAGTAACTGTATAATATTGCATGAGCGGCGGGGGACGCAGGAATTCTATTCTTGTTTCACTTATATCACTGGACTAGGACCCAGATCTTATTGATTCACATGAACAGGGTATTTTGCAATATGATATTTCGATGGCAAAAACATTTCTAAAGAGAGGAGATCATGTATGAAATAATTTAGTAGATATTATGATTTCCAATCTATTCAATATAGATAAACAAAAGTTGGTGACTACAATGTTCAATATATTTTTTTAACAAGTACTTAAAAAATTGATGGTTTGGTTTGACTGCCCACATAAAAACCCATTCTTGCATTCATATTTATTACAAATTTTTTATCTCCCCTAATTCAGTCACTTGAGAAACAAGCATTGTAACTCTCCATCTCAATTCCAAAAGCCATATCATAAGTACATTTTCATATAAAAATGATGAAAATCTATGGATAAAAAATATTTGGTCTATGGACTGAGTCTGGTATATAGTGATTCATTATAGAATTCCATTTGATTGGTACAACATTTTAAAATAAAGGGCTATGCTGAGTGCAGCATGATACAACCGCAGCATGTCGACCACTGAAATTTGGACAAGTGTAAAACTAAAATTAATGTGGACACAGTAATTTGGTGGACACAATAAGGACCTTGTCACAGAAATTAAATGGACACATATTGAAAATAAAAATTAGCTCTTTTAATCCCTTATTACTAGGATATTGTAAGAGCTAAGTAATTCTGTTGACTACCATCAAGAAAAATCCAAAGAAACAAGTGAAGACCCTAGAAGATGTCTCGCCCGTCCCTGCTGGCCTCTTAATTGATGTGAAATCTATGTGAACTAATCAGAAAAGTGAACATGCTCACTAGACCGTGAAATTGAGGTCAAGGACAAAAAACACCTGCCAGACTGAAATGTACTACCCAAGACCAACCTTTATACCAAATATTATCAACCTACCACTTCTAGGTATTGAGATATGGACTTAAGCAGAAAAACTAAACATGGCCACTAGACCGTGAAATTGAGGTCAAGGACAAAAGTCAAGTGCCAGACTGACATGTACTACCCAAGACCAACCTACATACCAAATATTATTAACCTACCACTTCTAGGTATTGAGATATGGACTTAAGCAGAAAAACTTAACATGGCCACTAGACCGTGAAATTGAGGTCAAGGACAAAAGTAAAGTGCCGGACTGACATGTACTACCCAAGACCAACCTACATACCAAATATTATCAACCTACCACTTCTAGTTATTGAGAAATGGACTTAAGCAGAAAAACTTAACGTGGCCACTAGACCGTGAAATTGAGGTCACAGACAAAAGCAATATAGCAGACTGTCATGTACTACTCAAGACCCACCTGTATACCAAATATCATTGACCTACCACTTATAGTTACTGAGAAACTAAACTAATCAAAAAAATTAACATGATTACTAGACCATGAAATTGAGGTCAAGGACAAAAGCCATATGACAGACTGTCATGTACTACCTAAGACCAATTTATATACCATATATCATTGACCTACCACTTATAGTTACTGAGGAACTAAACTAAGCACAAAAACTTAACATGTTCACTGGACCGTGAAATTGAGGTCGCAGACAAAAGCCATATAGCAGACTGTCATGTACTACTCAAGACCCACCTGTGTACCAAATATCATTGACCTACCACTTATAGTTACTGAGAAAGTGACCTAATCACAAAAACTTAACATGAAAGTTTACGCCGCCGCCGTCGCCGCCGCCGCCGCCGTCATACTTTGTACGCATATGTCTCGCTTTCCGCGCCTTTCGTCGCGGGCGAGACAAAAACTCAGGTTGAAATCCAATGAAAAATAAAGATTTCACATATTTTGAAGTATTGCAATTTGGCCCCTTTGACCCATTATAGCTTGGAAACCAAAGAGCAATGCAAAATATACTGCCATATCACTGAAAGCTTAAAATGAGAACAATGTAAAGATAAAAATCCCACCACATTTAATGAAAAATAAAGACTTCACATATTTCTAATGATTGCAATTTTGACCTCTTTGACCCCTTATGGCTCGGAAACAGTAAGAGCTACATCAAATCTGTTGCCATACTGCTGAAAGCTTACACTGAGAGGAATCCAAAGAAAAAAATCCCATCAAAATCTGATGTAAAATAAAGATTTTACATATTTCTAAAATTTGCAATTTTGGCCCTTTTGACCCCTAATAGCTCGGAAACGGTAAGAGCTACGCAAAATCTGTCGTTATACTACTTAAAGCCTACAATGAGAGGAATCAAAAGAAAAAAATCCCATTGAAATTGGATGAAAAATAAAAATTTTAGGCAATCCGCATGTTTTCAATTTTTGCCCCGTTGGGCCACTCATAGATTGGAAAAGAAACAAGTTATCAAAAATCTAATGGTGCAGCGCTATATGAATTTTTCATAAGGAATCCACTGCAAAAAACTGCATCAAAATCAGACTAAAAAATAAAAAAATAAAATTTTTGAAATTGGCCCCCTTTGGGCCCCATATATCTCGTGAACAGTACATGCCACACGAAATCCGTTGGCATAATACTGATTGAAAATTTCCTCAGGAAAGAAACCCCATCAAAATCCGATACATAGTAAAGATTCTACAGTCAAATATGTTAAAACATCAAATTTAACCCTTTTTGGCCCCTTTTTTCAAAACGGGTGGGGCCACAATGACCAAAACTAAGCCAAGCCTTCCTTTTGTGCCAANGAACATTGTGTTAAAATTTCATAAGGATTGGTCAACTTAAACTTAAGTTATTGACCAAAAACAAAAGTGTCTACAGACAACGACGACGCCGACGACAGCACCATACCATTATACGACCGCAAAAATTTTTGCGGCCGTATAAAAATTGCCTCACTAAGTCGAATTTCTGACTTAGTCTTTTGTGCTGATTATTTGTAACAGTGATATATTTTCTTCATTGTTGTATTATATCTCCCAACCTTACAGCTGAAATGAGGTTTTCCAGGAAATCAATTTTTCAATCCCAAATCCCCCAAAAAGACTACACAAATCCTGTTTCCCATTAAAGACTATTTCCCAAATCCAACTAAATAAAACAGCTGATCCCAGCCTCCCATAAAAGGACCTTCTGCCCCTCTCTTTTCTTCTATACTATCTGTTATCATATCCAATACACAAAACAAGGAAATTGGATATGCTTGTATAAAAAACTCATACAATTCAATGTTGAAGTTTATCATACCCAGTAACGACTTAATATAATCAGAGGTTCAACAATACTTGTTTGACTTGAGAAATAATTTCCGAAACCCTGTGCCACTTTTAAATAGAGGCTTTGCAACATGATACAACTAAAAGGAATTGAGTACAGGTAACAACAATACTTGTTTAACTTACAGTTTTGGTTATAAAAATATTTCCATAAAATGTATACATAGGATAAGTTTCACCTTTGGAGTGTGGAACTGGTATGTTCTCATAAAGATGTAACTGAATGTGATATATCATTACTGCTGCAGGCTGGCTTATTAACATGAACATTTGAAAAACTGCACAATTTCAAAGTTAGTGGAGCAAGACTGCAGGAGCAGATACATAAAACACTCCTAAAACTGACCTGTAATAATGCAAATGCATCTGCATACACATTTTGAATGGCCTACCATGAGTGGTTGATATTAAACAGACTAAAGAAAAAGTGAATGCCGGAATTACCACCCTAAAGTCTCACCTTTGTTGACTTTCAACTAAGGCTTGAAAAAATCTTTCTCCACATTTTTGTTATAAGAGGCTATGAAGGTTGATACACCTACAAAACACTGAACAGGGGTATATAAAAAAAACTTAAATTGCAGGTTCAAAGAGGGCAGACACAGATCAATCAAATACAGTCGAACCTCGATGTGTCAAACTCGGTTGTCTCGAAATCTCGGATAAGTCGAAGTTTTGTGTCGGTCCCGGCAAAATTCCCGCTTGGTTAATGCAATTTAACCTCTGTTGAGTCGAACTCTGTTTATTCGAAATCTCGGATAACTCGAGCATAAAATGTGGTCCCGTGAAAAATTTATAACGTAAATTTACCTTGATGTGTCGAAATCGAAGTTAATAAAATGTCACTAATCAATTTATGGCTTGACCATGACCGGTGTGTAAACATTTCACCTGTCATGTTCAATAAATTCATCCAAGTGTGGAGTTGTTTGTTATTTTTACCCATGTCATTATCGAAACGAATTTTAATGACCAAAGCGCGGTTTTCTTTGAAATTTTTTTTTTTTGAGATTATAAAATGACAAACAAATTAATCTAGATGATTAAAATTAATTGAAATAATTATAATAATACATTTGTAATTACAACTCATGAAGACACTAAATACAAGGTAGTGTACCTTTTCATCAAATATTTCGGGATAGTGACATTCCGAAATTTATGTTAACATATGGAAATGTGTATTGATTTTCTATTTATATCGAATAAACAACAATAACAAACTCATTTAGTGTTAACATAACCGGATATTCTGCACGTCAGAATGAAAGTACGCTTACATGCAGATACACAACAATTTACATTTAAGTACTGTACAAATCAAACAAAGGTAATTTTGTTGTCACAAGAAAACATACACCAATCTTTACCTCGGATGTCTCGAACCTCGGATAACTCGAACAAAATGGTTCGGTCCCTTCGACTTCGACTTATCGAGGTTCGACAGTAAAACTAAAAGATTCTAAAAAGAATTTTGCTTTCTTCCAGTATAACCTATACCCTGCCACATTATACATACCCCATAAAACTTCATGTTTTCTTGCAGTCTCATCCAGATCTCTGTCACAATACACATCACTGAAGTATAACTCTCCACCCTCCTAAAATTAATCAATAATTATAACATGCAATACACATCACTAGAGTATAACTCTCCACTCTCTATTTAGTAATAATAATTTCATATTCAACTTTCAGCAATGTGATGTATGCATAAATAAACATCTGCACCATGATGATTATTATAAAAATAAACCAACCTAATATATAATGGAACCTCTAGTTCCAAAATCTCTATTTTTTAATGCACTGGTATAATCATACAAACACAATGACCCTTAGCATTAAAGTGAGCCATAGTGGATGATCTTCAGTTTATATCCAAATCACAATATATCTTCATTCAATTATACCAAAACACAGACTTTTAGAGGACTGACCAAAGAAGTACAATACAATGAGACTTTGGTGTATCAAATGTAGTTTGTCTTGACAAAGAAGTACAATACAATGAGACTTTGGTGTATCAAATGTAGTTTGTCTTGACAAAGAAGTACAATACAATGAGACTTTGGTATATCAAATGTAGTTTGTCTTGACAAAGAAATACAATACAATGAGAAAGAAGTACAATACAATGAGACTTTGGTGTAATAAATGTAGTTTGTCTTCACATAAACGTCCATACTTTACCTTCAAAACTTTATAAGCTTCGGACAACACTGCCTTTTTGTCTGGAGATAAATTCACCACACAGTTTGATCTGTAAAGGAACAAAAAATAGCTTAATATCAAACATCAAATAATTTCTGTCATGAAATAATTTCATAATTCATCAATCATCAAAATCTCCATTTTGAGTTGAGCACTAAGTAGAAATGACTTGTCTTGTTCGACAAGACAACATCACATCCTGTATAAGATTTATACATCCAGATTAACAACAGAAAGAAATCACTAGTTCCCTTTAAACTGTGGATATGCAGTATACACTTTACCACTGTACATCATGCAATATATTGTATTCTGGTATAACATTGTGTATACTGCCATCTTATTTCATGGAATACTAAGTGCATCATGTAACGCAAATCTTAAAATGATAAAAATTGTGCATTATGGATAAATTATATATCATGGATAACTTTGAGTACTATGAAATACATTGTTTACCATGGAATACTTTGTGTGTACTATGAAATACATTGTATACCATGGAATATTTTAAGTGTACTATGTAATACATTGTATATCATGGAATACTTTGTGTGTACTATGAAATACATTGTATACAATGGAATACTTTCTGTGTACTATGAAATACATTGTATATCATGGAATACTTTGTGTGTACTATCTAATACATTGTATGTCATGGAATACTTTGTGTGTACTATGAAATACATTGTATACCATAGAATACTTTGTGTGTACTATGAAATACATTGTATACCATGGAATACTTTGTGTGTACTATGAAATACATTGTATACCATGGAATACTTTGTGTGTACTTTGAAATCCATTGTATACCATGGATTACTTTATGTGTACTATCTAATACATTGTATGTCATGGAATACTTTGTGTGTACTATGTAATACATTGTATACCATGGAATACTTTGTGTGTACTATCTAATACATTGTATGTCATGGAATACTTTGTGTGTACATGTACTATGAAATACATTGTATACCATGTAATACTTTGTGTGTACTATGAAATACATTGTTTACCATAGAATACTTTGTGTGTACTATGAAATACATTGTATACCATGGAATACATTGTGTGTACTTTGTAATACATTGTATGTCATTATAAATAAATCGGTTCTTTCAACCAACACATGTATTTTGGCTCAATACTTTACACTGTTAACTCTAAAAACTTTTGTGATTGCCTATGATAATAAGTTTTTGTTAATGGTGTTTCGGGATTTTTTGCTTGAAGTTTTATAATTAACTTCAGCATGGGTCCCTCATCAGAAGTCTCCCAACTACCACCTTGTTTTTGCAAGATGTTCTTTTAAGTTTTTACTTCATTTATAAGCTACAATAGGCACTTGTGTGAAAATTTCTTTGCACTTTTCATCTCTTTGTATGCATCCCCAGTGTACCCAGGTTTTTCACTAACGGATTGTACTTCGTGATTAAGGTTAGTGGGACATTTTTTTCCAGGATTTTTTATTTAGTGTTATTCTTCTATCGTTACATCTTATTTTGTTATTGATAGTTTCATGTGTGTCTAATTCATTATATCCCTCATCTACTAGTCTGTTCTTTAAATTGTTTAAATGTTTATTTAATTCGTCTGGGTCACTATTAAAAATGTATTTCTAATATGACGTATTGTTTCACAAACTGTAATGCTTCTGAACGTGTGTTTGGGATGTGCACTTGTCACCGGTAAATACTGGTAGGTTTCAGTGCTTTTAACGTGTGACTTAATGTCAAAGATATCTATTTCTCTTGTAAACTACAGTATCTAGGTATGTCATACTAGAATTAGACACCTCAAACGTGAACTTAAGTAAAGGGTCAATGTTATTTGCAATTTCAAAGAATTCTTCAACTTGATTTAATGTGCCCGTGAAGACTATAAAGCCGTCATCTCTATACTGGCAATGAAGGTCAATGTTTTCTCTGTATCTAAATTAATCTATAATTTGGTTCAATAGAACAGATATATGCAAATCAGTGCACGTCGGTGTTTGTGTGTACTATGAAATACATTGTATACCATGGAATACTTTGTGTGTAATATGAAATACATTGTATACCATGGAATACATTGTGTGTACTATGTAATACATTGTATGTCATGGAATACTTTGTGTACTATGCAACACACTGTTTATCATGGAATACTTTGTGTTTACTGTGAAATACATTGTATACCATGGAATACTTTGTGTGTACTATGAAATACATTGTATACCATGGAATACTTTGTGTGTACTATGAAATACATTGTATACCATGAAATACTTTGTGTGTAGTATGTAATTCATTGTATATCATGGAATACTTTGTGTGTACTATGAAATACATTATATACCATGGAATACTTTGTGTGTACTATGAAATACATTGTATACCATGAAATACTTTGTGTGTAGTATGTAATTCATTGTATATCATGGAATAATTTGTGTGTACTATGAAATACATTGTATACCATGGAATACTTTGTGTGTACTGTGAAATACATTGTATACCATGGATGCCTTTGTATACTATGTAATTCATTGTATGTCATAGAATACTTTGTGTGTAATATGTAATACATTGTATATCATGGAATACTTTGTGTGTACTATGTAATACATTGTATATCATGGAATACTTTGTGTACTATGTAATACATTGTATATCAAAGAATGCTTTGTGTATTATGTAATACATTGTATATCATGGAATACTTTGTGTACTATGTTATATATTGCATGTCATGGAAGACTTTGTGTACTTTGTAATGCATAGTAGATCATGGAATATTGTGTGTACTATGTTATACATTGTATATCATGGAATACTTTGTATACTATGTAATACATTGTATATCACAAAATACTGTGTGTACTTTGTAATACATTGTATATCATTTGAATACTGTGTGTATGATGTGATACATTGTATATCACAGAATACTGTGTGTACTATGTGATACATTGTATATTATGGAATACTTTGTGTACTTTGTAATACATTGTATATCATGGAATACTGTGTGCACTATGTAAAACATTGTATATCATGAAATACTGTGTAAACTATGCAATACAGTTTATTTCAATGAACTCTGTGTGTACTATGCAATACATTGAATATCATGGAAAAACTGTGTTAACTATGCAATATATTGTATATCACTGAATACTGTGTGTACTATATAATACATTGTATATCATGGAATACTTTGTGTACTATGCATTACCAGAGACATATAATTAGGCACTGACCATTTAACCTGAAGGGGAGGGGTATGGTTTTTTTTCTGGACAGAAAATTTTTTTCACGCTTCGCACGAAACAATTTATTTATTTTTTTCATGTATATCAACAAAATATTTTTTTTCAAAATTAACATTATTTTTTTGGGCAGAAAGCCTCCGTCAGAAATGCTTTTTTCATCATTTTGGCAGCCAAAATATTTTTTCACATGAAATCGGCTCCAGATTATTTTTTTTTAGAAAAAAACCATAGCCCCCCCCCCCCCCCCCTCAAGTTAAAGGGTTGGTCCCTTAAAGAGATTGACAACTTGATGAATTTTCATGAAATCACACTGCCATTGAGACTTCAATAAAACTTCCACTTCACAAACATAAATTGCAAATATCTTGATTATTTATATAAAAATATCATAATAAACTATCTAAACACAACCACAATAGTGAAATACTTTCCACTTTTCATAACAAGGAAGTTGTAATCATGGAAATAAAAGAGGAGTTTCAAAAGTAAACAAGGCACATCATGATCTTCGTCCTCAGATTTCCACATGAAGTCTACACTTTATTTTCTAATATCTTTTTTATTAATCAACATTTCAAATTCACATTCTGCAAACACCATTATAAAATAATTAAGGAAAACAATTCACTTTTAAGTTTAGAAATATGTCGACTAAATTAAAAGTAGTTTAAGATGTTCTGATGTGGCCGTACCATGTTTGTTGTGATTAATATGGGGTGATAGTAGAGTTGCCAATCTCTGTAATTATATGTCTCTGGCAATACATTGTACATCATGGAATACTTCGTGGACTGTGTAATACATTTTTTATCATGGAATACTGTGTGCACTATGTAATACACTGTTTATCGCGGAACTCTTTTTTACTATGTAATACATTGTATATCATTGAATACCTTGTGTACTATGTAATACATTGTACAGACTTGCCTACCCCTCTTGGTCAAAAATAGTATGTTATTTGATCAAAAATCGTAATCTGAGATGAAAAATAGTAAGGCCTTTTTTAATGTAAAAAACTACACTCTTCAGTGAAAGGCACATTATGTAGTTACACAATACTCCAGCTAAGCATTCTTTTTTCCTAAGATGGAAACCTATAATTTTTGTCTTGAAGATCGTTTTTACATTCTTTTTATTACTGGAAATGCCAATTTGAACAATAGTTTACGGAATCGCAATAAAATGATGGATCGGAACTGAAAATTTACCGGAAATACAGCAAATTGATAAAATCGTAAGGAAATAGTACACCATCGTAAGGGCGTAAGATGGCTTTGAAAAAAGTAAGCCTTACGCCAAAATCGTAAGGGTAGGCAAGTCTGATTGTATATTTGACATGGAATACTGTGTACTATGTAACACATTTTATATCTGACATGGAACACTTTTTTACTATGTAATACATTGTATATCATTGAATACCTTGTGTACTATGTAATACATTGTATATCTGACATGGAATACTGTGTACTATATAACACATTTTATATCATGGAATACTGTGAAAGTACTATTCTTAGTGGGGTTCTAATTTTTGTGGATTTCATGGTTCACTAAAACCATGAAATTAAGTTCCCAACGAACTGCATTTCTTCAGTAGAGTTTTATTGCATAAATTTATGAAAGCCACGAAAATTGATGTCCACGAATAAAAGTACTTCAGCAGTACTTGTTTCTATATAATACATGTAATACAATGCATAACAAGGACATTATTGAATAGTTTCAATACTGTGAAATACATTGAGTTGGTTGTTTTTTATTAAAAACATGGTGAATTATTGAAAATGTTGGATACAATTATATATATGTATTATGGAATACCCTTTGCATAACTGACTATAAATTGTGTGTCATAATTACTACCTTTTGTATCATGGACTGCATTGCCATAGGAATAATCTAGAAAACATTACACTGATCTAAACCTTTCCATAGATACTTACACAATAATGTCGAAGAAGTTTTCCTGTAGTCCTGCCTCGGTTAACTTCTCTATATATCCTTGTACAAAATCTATGTTGGGTTTGTCGTAACCAAACAGTTGGGTGTGGTGGTCTATATACTTTCTGGCAACACTAATCTATAGCATAAACAATATCTTGTACAAAATCTATGTTGGGTTTGTCGTAACCAAACAGTTGGGTATGGTGGTCTATATACTTTCTGGTCACACTAATCAATCATACACAATGAATTGGTTATAAAATCTTGTATAAAATCTATGTTGGGTTTGTCATATCCAACAAGATGAGTTTGTGAAATATTATGCCCCCAGTAGCAAACATGTCTACAATACAAAATTAATGCTAAAACAACAATCACTAGAAATTAAGGTTAAACAGACATTTGTACTTAAGGTGTCTCAGTGGTATTATTCCGCCATTTCTGCCTAAAAATTGTTCATTTAGGTTTCATTCATTAAGAAATTTAACAAAATAGTTATTTAAAATGAAAATAAAGTTCAAATGTATTTAAAATTTATTTTCCTAATCATTTTTATAACATTTTCATTACAAAAATGTGAGCTAGAACACATGAGCTTTAAATCTTTGGCTGGATTTACAGAACACAGAAATTATTCAAGGGAGACAATTTGATAAAATAGTTTAACAAAGATATCACTAGAGAAATTGACATTTTGCAATTTTTCTCTCTTATTTCAACGGTGACCCCTAATTTCAATTTTTTTATATGTAAACTACATTATGATAATTAAACACATGCATGTATGAAAAAATTCTATAATATATTTTTCAAACTATCATCCTGCCGTGCGCGGTCCCGGCTGAAGAATAGGCCCGCAGCATCCTCTGAGCTTGGAGTATGAGCCATCCTAACAGAGGACCCCGAGGGAACCCCGGGATATAGAAATAGGACCCAGTATCTCCGGCTTGCGGGGTGTGACCCCTCCTAAATGAAGGCTGACCCCGAGGGTCCTGGGATATAGAAATAGGACCCATTCCATGGTTGTGCGGGATTAATAAATACACAACCCATCTTTCGGATGGGATGTAAACTCAGGTCCACGTGTCGGAAGAAATGCCACGCTTCCTGCACGTTAAAGAACCCTTGTAGCAAGCTCTTTTTGGGGTGGTCCGTAGGTGATCGGCTACAAGGCTAAATTCCCCGCCCTTGACGATTTCACCCTACTTTTCCAGTGGCAGTCAGAATTTCCCGTCCCATGGCCATTTCCATACCCCAAAGTGATTATTTATCAACAAACTTGTTCTCGTCTTGATATAGCTGAAATATTGCTGAGTAGACGTTAAACAATATTCAATCAATCAATCAATCAAACTATCATCTCATTTAATCATTTTCCTTATCATTTCTATGTAAAACCTTGAAATTTACAATATCAGATTTTGCGCTTAAATGCACGGTGACCCCCAAATTTTATTTTACATTTTGAACAAGAATACAATTATGTTTTTACACAGAAAATTTCACAAAATTCTATAATAGGAAATTAATACCCTGCAGACACCTTAACTCCATTACATCTATTCACATATAGAATATTAAGCCTCTTGCAATCGTAATTAACAGGCTAAAAGCAAATCTATATTTTGACCTTTTGACCTGTGTGGCCTTGTCCTTTCACCTGACCTTAATGAAATTTGCATAATGGTGTTCAGCTTTATATGATCAATATACAGGCCAAATATAAAGGTCCTATCACATCTGGTTGAAAGGATATAGGCAATGTTAAAGTTTTCAAATTTGCACTCAGTGACCTTGACCTTTGACCTTACAGAAATTTTGTGGGGGATTGTACTAAGCTTCATTTGATCTATTCACATATGGAATATCAAGCCTCTAGCAATTGTAATTAATGAGCTATAGCAAAATCTATATTTTGACCTTTTGACCTCTGTGATAATGACCTTTGACATGACCTTAGTGAAATTTGCATAATGCTGTTCAGCTTCATATGACCAATATACAGGCCAAATATGAAGGTCCTATCACATCTGGTTGAAAAGATATAGGCAATATTAAAGTTTTTGTTAAAGTTCTCACATTTGCACTCAGTGGCCTTGACCTTTGACCTGACCCAAATTTTTGGGTGGATTTTAATTAAGCTTTATTAGATCTATTCACAAATAGAATATCAAGCCTCTAGCAATTGTACTTAACGAGCTATATCAAAATCTAGATTTTGATCTCTGTGACCTTGATCTTTGACCTGACCTTGATGAAATTAGCATCATGGTTGCATTAAAATCTGAAAATGTTTCAAGCCAAATTGAGATTGTGATGTTCAAACTTTGTATCATGACATGGTATTATTTTGGTAAAAATGCAACGTCCAGGTTCAATTTATGTCAAAAATTGGTCATGAAAATCAGATCTACATTGGTTGTAAAGTCAAAGGAAATGACCAGATTAGAATCATTCAATCATTTCCAAGCCAATTTTATCACTCTAACAAGGTATGAGTTTCTATTAGGGTCTATGTTAAGCTGTCCTTCCTTTGTGTAAATTGTCATCAAAATCCTTCAGCTGGTTAAAGAAGAAGCGTGGACAGACCAATAGACAGATAGACGGACAAATGGACAGACAGACAGATTCCTATACACCCCTCCTGATTTTGGGTGTATAATTACCAAAAAGAACACAGGTGTTTGTTTTGTTTTGTTTTTAAAAGCAGTTGTGCTCACAAAGTAAAATGTTCAGATGGAATCAATGAAAAGTCAAAGTCGAATGATCTCCCCTTCCTTTGTTTAAGAGGAGTTGTGCTTACATGAAGTGTGGACAGACGCACGGACAGACAGACAGACAGACTAAACTTTTGAAGAGGGGTGTGGGATGGGGGTATGGGGGATTGGGGGTAAAATTACCATACCAACACATGTGTTTGTATTGTTTTGATGAGATGTGGATGTCTGTAGGGCACAATAACTATAGCAGTGATTTACAATGGTATTTAGTCCAATATAATAATATGTACCATGGTATTCCAAGGATATAATCTAGCAGTCAGCCAAAAAAATTGACCAGGATAGACCAGTAACACTGCATATTTCTTAACCCTTACCTGTTCGTCCGTCATATCTATTCCTGTAACATATCCATCTTTTCCTACAAGTTTACTCAGGGCAAAACAATCTCTACCACTACCACTTCCAAGGTCAAGGATTTTGGCATTTTCTAACTTTTCTGGAATCACTAATCCACAACCATAGTATCTATAGAATATATCAAATTCATAAAATTGACTTGCAGGTAATGCCAAGACAACTGTTGTTCAGAGTTTTCCCTTCTTTGGTATTTTTGTGTGTGTAAGGTGTTGTATTATTTATAAGGTGGTGGGTCAATTTTAAAATGTAAGAGAAACTTTGATGTGGTTTAAATAAAAGTTTAACCTATCTCAGTATGCAATGGTTTCTTCTTTGATATTGACAACAACCTTATCAATTAATTATACCCCCCGCAAACAAAGTTTGGGAGGGTATATAGGCATCACCCTGTCCGTGCGTCCATCCGTCTGTCTGTCTGTCAATGTACCTTGTCAGCGCATGTTCTCCTAAACAGCTGCTTGGATTTTGATGAAATGTTACACAGTTGTAGTACACTATCTGAAGATGTGCATGAAGTAATATGGTTGCTGCCCAAAATTTTGGAGGGGAGATAATTTTTCTTTGAATATTTTCAGGAAAAAGGGGGGAGGCGAGTCTTGTCAGCTCATGTTCTCCTCAACATCTGCTTGGATTTTGATGAAATGTTACACAGTTGTAGTAAACCATCTGAATATGTGCATGAAGTAATATGGTGGCTCCCCGAAATTTTGAAGGGAGAAAATTCATCTTTGAATATTTTCTGGAAAAAGGGGGGCGGCAAACACCTTGTCAGCGCATGTTCTCCTAAACAGCTGCTTGGATTTTTATTAAATGTTACACAGTTGCAGTAAACTATCTGAAGATATGCACGAAGTTATATATTTGGTGCCCAAAATTTTGAAGGGGAGATAATTTGTCTTTGAATATTTTCTGGAAAAAGGGGGCAGGCGAACACCTTGTCAGTGCATGTTCTCCTAAACAGCTGCTTGGCTTTTAATGAAATGTTACACAGTTGCAGTAAACCATCTGAAGTTATATATTTGGTGCCCGAAATTTTGAAGGGGAGATCATTTGTCTTTGAATATTTTCTGGACAAAGGGAGTGGACGAACCTTGTCAGCGCATGTTCTCTTAAGCGGCTGTTTGAATTTTGATGAAATGTTACACAGTTATAGTACACAACCTGAAGATGTGCATGAAGTAATATGGTTGCTGTCTGAAATTTTGAAGGGGAGATAATTTGTCTTTGAATATTTTCTGTGTAAAGGGGAGAGGTGATCCTTGTCGGAACATGTTCTCCTAAATCACTGCTTGGATTTTGATGAAATGTTGCACAGTTTTTAGTACACTAGCTTTTGATGTGCATGAAGTAATATGGTTGCTGTCCAAAATTTTGAAGGGGGATAATTCATCTCTAATATTTTCAGAAAAAAAGGAGGAGACCACTATCTTGAAAAGAGATAAGAATTTAACAAAATGTAATTTAGAAAGATATGTCAACATGGTCAAAGAGTGCTGGCTTCTAAACTGCAGGCTAGATCAAGGAGCCTTGTCTCCTGGTTAAGCACTGTTGCACTATGGAAGAAAAATCAAACTCAAGACTTCCCGAAGTATTTCATAAGGAGTCATCATGTCTTTCAGTAGACATCGAAAGTATAGTGAGGGCCATTACATATAAAATCTTCAGGACATTGGATCCAAAAGCCCATTTAATGGATTCCTTGATGTTCAACACCTTGATAGTGCTGAAGTTTATGGTATTCTTATTCATCTTTGTAGTTTTGGCTTTGTCATGTTGCCTTCATTTGTGTTACATCTGTATTTTGGGAATTTAAACTTTCTGCTTTTTTGCTCCAGCATTTGTTTGTTTGTGTACATATATATTAAATATAAATATAAAGTGTGAATTACTTGGATTGTACTTCTTCATGAACCTGACCAATGGCTTCTCTGACATTTTTAGTGACACGTCGTCCTGGTGCTACACATGCCTGTGTTTGTAAGTCATCGACAGTCTTTAATCTCTTTCCATAATATTCTTTGACACTGTCTATAATCTGTGTCTGTCCATTAACAGTTGTCATCCCTGGTGGTACTGTTAACAGCTTTAAAATACAAACATGGTGTTGAACCTCAATAAACAGTGTGTTAATACAAATAAATCATCATTAGAACCTTAGTAACTTGAACTTAATTGGACCTTTATAACAATGAGATATGCATTATTGGATAGCAAAATGATATAGAATATAAACTTGCAAGTTGAAGGAATGGTGCTTGGGTTTTTTTCAAGTTAGAACTATTGAGATTCAACTTACTGTTATCAAATACACACACAGTACATTTATAATATATAAAATGAGTCTCCCAAAAGCCTGTATAGTTCACCTGGACCATTGAAGATTAGCCCTTTGATTGTATAATCAATAAAATTATTTGAATTGAATTGATAAGCCCCTAAGTCAATGAGCCTAATCTTCAAGTATTTCAATAGACCTCTGTGTTACAGGGTTAGAGCATTAAAAATGTCTACTGTTGTAGGACCTGTCAAAGACCTTTCTTTGTAAAGTGGACCATCTATGGACCGCTTTGACTTAGTATTTTTCTAATCGTATAGAATGCATTTACGAGAGCATAATTTTTGTGCAAATTTTTATTTTCAGTAAATGTACATTGTAGTCATATCAATATGCCAAAGCCAATGTCAACAGGTCAAATGTTCTGGTACCGACTGAAAGTTCTTCCCACAAGGAATAAATATGTAAATAATGGAAGCCCTACAGTTATAACTTACCATTTAGAAGTTAAACCCAATATTAAAGTTTTTAGAAAATATGGTCACATGCCAAAAACAATTCCACAATGTCAAATATTCTGGTTTCATTTGAAAGGTCTTGTCACAATTAATACACATGCAAATTATAAAAACTATTGAAAAGATATAGCCAATGCTAAAATTCTGTAGACAACAGTCAGACAGACAGACAGACCTTAAAGACCAATCTCTGATCCTTATGACAAGGCAGGGATAAAATATGGAATGTCAATATCATTTTACATTCAGTTTATTCTGCCTAAAAAAAGAATTGGGAAACTTAAGTAATGATTTAAACTGAAGTCCATCATGAGTGTATAAAATATACTTGACACATTGCCAAATCTGGAGGAGATGTAATGTCATACAGGTATTCTGTAAACAATGTATTTTATTGTTATTATTTATTTCTGTAACATTATATTACTTATAATAAATGTGTGTTTTGTATGGATTATGCTTATCAAATAAAATATTTTGATTTGATTTGATCAAATGCAGTAAATTGAGGAATCAAATGCCACCTATATCAAAACAAATACGGGTAACAATTACTAGTAATTTGATATATGATATATAGTTGTTAAGAAGTCACTGTAAAGTGCTAAATAACGGATCAATTTAGGTTCATACAAAAAAAAAGTAAATAATGTCACTGAATCTGACAATCTGACTGCATTGTTTCAGCAGTTTCAGCAGTTTCTGTTGAAATCTGTATTTGTTCCCCCCCTCTCCCTCCCCAGGTGTGCTGTTTAAACTATGTTAATAGCAATTTTTATGGAACTAAGGACACTATTTTGATGGGTCATCTATATTTGCAATATTTATGCAAAATAAATATGTTTAAACTGATGGGTCATCTATGATATATACCATTGTTATGAAGTCACCATTTAATGGGGCAAGTATTTTAAAACTAGAGAATGTGTCTGTGAGACATGGATGCCCCGCCAAAAAATTTATCGCAAAGGATAACTCATATTAAAATGTAGGTCAAAGCCACTTAATTGTCATTAATTTAGGCAGTACTCATCAGGGCAATTAATTGGATGAAATATCATTGTCCTATAATGTGTAGTTGTTGAGAAATGGACTTAAAGGCAAACCTTAACCAAATTCACTGAAGCGTAAAATGTAGGTCAAAGCCACCTTATTGCCAATGATTTGGGTAGTATTCATCAAGGCAATTACTTTGATGAAATATTAATGTCGTATAAATTGTAGTTGTTGAGAAATGGACTTAAACGCAAAACTTAACCAAAGTCACTGAAGCATAAAATGTAGGTCACAACCACCTTATTGTCACTGATTTGGGTAGTACTCATCAAGGCAATTAATTTGATGAAATATCATTGTCCTATAATGTATACATGGTATAGTTGTTGAGAAATTGACTTAAACATAAAACTGAACCACAGTCACTCAAGCATGAAATATAGGTCAAAGAGTGAAACTACCTAGTGAACTATGTAGTACTATCAAAGATCTACCTACTGACCTATTATCATTGTTCTACCTCTTACAGTTTCTGAGAAATGGACTTTAACGCAAAACTTAACCGGACGTACGGATGGACGGACGGACGGACAAGGGTAACACTATATGCCCCTTCCATATTCGTGGGCGGGGCATAAAAAGAATCATTCCTTAGATTAAATTTAAACAACTAGTATGCTTCCCTTCGGCTTCCATCTTGGATGGAATGAAAATTGCCACACAATATTTAATAAAGGGCTACGCCGAGCGCATCATGATACGACCGCAGCATGTCGATCACTGAAATTTCAACAAAAGTAGTTCAAAGTGAATGTGGACACAGTAAAGAGCCTGACACAATAATTAGATGGACACGAAAAGAAGCTTGACACAGTTATTAGCTGGAAACAAACTACGGAAAAAATCAACCCTTTTGATCACTTATTGATAAAAAAACTGTAAGAGCTATGCAAAATATGTTACTATCAACTAACACTTTACATCCATAGAAATTTTTTAAAAAAATCCATCGAAATCTGATGAAAAATAAAGATTCAACATATTTAGAAAAATTGCATTTTGGCCCCTTTGGCCCTTTGTAGCTTGGAAAAGGTAAAAGCTACGCCAAATCCTTTGGCATACTACTGAAAGCTTAGATCAAGAGGAATCCAAAGAAAAAATCCCATCAAAATCCTACGAAAAATAAAGATTTGACATATTTAGAAAAATTGCAATTTTTGCCCCTTTGACCCCTTGTAGCTCGGAAATGGTATATGCCACGCCAAATCCGTTGACATACCTCTAAAAGCTTAGATCAAGAGGAATCCAAAGAAAAAAATCCCATGGAAATTCGATGAAAAATAAAGATTTGACATATTTAGAAAAATTGCAATTTTGGCCCCTTTGACCCCTTGTAGCTCAGAAACGGTAAGAGCAACGCAAATTACTTCTGAAAGCTTAGATCAAGGGGAATCCAAAGAAAAAAATCCCATTGAAATCCGATGAAAAATAGAAATTCTACATAATCTGCAAATTCGCAATTTTTGCCCCTTCGGCCCCTCATAGCTGGGAAAGGAAACAAGTTACCAAAAATCTAATAGCTAAGTGCCATATTAATTTTTCACAAGGAATCCATTGAAAAAAACTGCATCAAAATCGGACTAAAAATAAAAAAAATATTTTTTTTGAGATTAGCCCCTGTTGGGCCCCATTTATCTCGTAAGAGGTACATGCTACGTGAAATCCGTTGGCATACTCCAGATTGGAAATTTCCTCAGGAGCACCCTGAAACAAACCCCATCAAAATCCAATAAATAATAAAGATTCTACAGTCAAATATGTGAAAACACCCAATTTAACCCTTTTTTGGCCCCTAATTCTAAAATGGGTGGGGCCAAAAACTAAAGGAAAAATGCATTTCTCAAGAATGTTCCAAGAAACATCATACTAAGATTTGAAAACAATCCGTCCGCTAGAACCAAAGTTATGCTGTCCACAGACACGAAAATACCTAATTAAACCCCTTTTTGGCCCCTTTTTTGCCTCTTTTTCAAAAACGGGTTGGGCAGGGAACGCGAAATTATAACCCGGGCTTAAGCTTGTGCCAACAAACATCATGCTAAAATTTGGTAACAATCCGTTCACTAGAACCAAAGTTATGCTGTCCACAGACGCCGACGCCGACGCCAAGGCCGAACCGACGCCAGCGCCATATCATAATACGACCGCAAAATTTTTGCAGTCATATAAAAAGGGTCCACGGAAGGACTATTGACACTAAGTTTGGTTTTAATTAACGACACTGCTTGAAAGTAGCACTGTTCCAAACTGGCAGCCATTTCTGATGAGTTGTGAACTTGCTGAAAATATTTGCTGTAGGGGGCACCAAAGCACTATTGTCACTGAGTTTTGTTCCAGTTGGCCATTTAGTTTTTAGAGAAGATCTCTGAATAAGTGTTACAATAGGGTCCAATATCTAAATATGTTCCATGCCATACTTACTGGTAGCCATCTTGGATAGAACTGTCTGACAACTCTCTTGCAATAAAGAACATACGATACAGTGACGTTTACTTTAGAAATTACAATCATCAGATATCATACTAGGACAAGTGTGGACCCAAATTGATGTCTCACCCGTCCCTACTTGGTCGCAAAATTTATGTGAAAACTTAAACTGCCTAAATCAGACAAGAGGCTCTCAAGAGCCTGTATCGCTCACCTGGGCCACAGCTGACATACGCAGTTATAATAATCCCAATGTTTTAAGGGCATTATTTTCAATTTTGTTAATAGACATTAATGTTATATTATCTTAAGTTAAACTATGTTCTAGACTGGCAGCTATTTTGGATGGGGGTATAGTTCTACTGTCACCTTTCTTAAAGGACCATCTAAGGACCATTGAGTCTAATTTTAGTTCCAATTGACTAAATATTTTCAGAGGAGAACATCTTTAAATGCTTTCCGATAGGTTTCCAATAGGTCTCAAGGTTAAACTATGTTCCCACTGGGGCCATCTTGAATGCGATGCAGACAAGCCAGGCAATTTTTTCAAACCGTTACAACTATGGCTCATTGTGACCAAGTATGTTTTCATTATTGGCCAAGTAATTTCAGAGGAGAAGATCTTTAAATGTTTCCCATAGGGTCAAAAGTTAAATCTGTTCCCTACTGGCACCATCTTGCATAAAGCAAAGGCCTGAAAAACAACTCATTTGCAGGGCGGCAACCTAAAGACTGTTGAGGCCAAGTTTGGTTCCAATTGGCTGAAGAGTTTCAGAGAAGATCTTTGAATGTGTTTTCCCATAGGGTCCAATGTTAAAACTATGTTCCCTGCTGGAGGACATCTTGGATAAAGTGCAGACCTGAAAAACAACTTTTTTGCAAGGGGCCTCCTAACGACCACTTTGGCCAAGTTCAATTCCAAATGGCTCAGCAGTTTCAGAGAAGAAGATCTTTAAATGTATTTTACCATAGGGCCAACTATGATCCCCACTGGCGGCCATCTTGGATATAGCGCAGATCTGAAAAACAAGTGTTTTGCAGGAGACCATCCAAGAACTACTGTGGCCAAGTTTGGTTTCAATTGGCCCAGTAGTTTCAGAGGAGAAGATCTTTGAAAGTATTTTCTCTGAAAAGGGGGAATAAAAACCTTTTTTTGCAAAAAAAAAATAGTATAATTTATAGATATAAAATATTAAAATTTTACTACTAGTTCAATTAATGAAATTGATAATCAATGAATTGTTTTCATAAGGCTTAAATTTGTGTGTGGATTACTGCCTGAGGTTAAATAGCAAATAACAGTTATATTCTTTTATAAACATGTTGTCAAAAGGTACATTTCACCTTAATGATGGAGATGATGAAAGGTGTGAACATGAACATTGAACATAAAGTCCAGTGTATATATTCCCAGTTTTATTGTATACAGTGCATTAACATAATTGTTTATATACTGTGAAAGTACTATTGTTCGTGGGGTTCCAATTTTCGTGGATTTCGTGGTTTGCTTAAACCACGAAATTAAGTTCCCTACGAAATGCATATTTCCCCTTTGAGCTTTAATGTATGGAATTCGAAACCACGAATTTAAGTACCCACGAAACAGTGATATTTCTAAAAACCACGAAAATTGGTGACCACGAATAAAAGTACTTCCACAGTATTTAAAGTAAGAAGCTAAATTTAAACAGAAGGTCTGGTTAAGAGAAATAAAATAATTTTTGAAATATCATCATAATCATGCAAATTGTTGAATTACTGTACCATGTCCAGTCTATACATTTATCATGATGATAATTATTTTTCACTCTATGAAATATTTCATTTTGTTAAACACATTAAGAGCTAAAAGGCAGTTTTTAATTTAATACAACACAACGGGCAAGGGGATTGTCTGTAAGAAAAAATATGTTTAGCTATCCAAATATATTGGTCAGATATGCAAAAATTTAATCCGTAAATGTTATTAGACACTATAACATTTCAGATCACTACTCCATAGATACAATGATTTTTCCTTCATAGTGGTCACAAGAAATTCTGCACAGACAAAGTGAAAATTATATAAAAGTCATTTTCAATGTGGGGCCTACCTCAAAAATATTTTTAAAAAATTCCAAAATAAAACATACCTTAAAGTGTGTAGTAAAATTACAGGGTGTTTCAAAACTGCCAGATATGAATGTATTGCAATATATGCACTTGATATTGCTTTAAATTAAAATGTAATCGAAATGTAATCGAAAAGTAATCGATAATTACAGGGGTTTCAGCAGCTGTAATCGATTAAATTACGATTACAAGTAACCGAAAATCAGATCGATTACAGATTACTTTCGATTACTCAGCATTTTGTAATGGATTACAATCGATTACGATTACCCATTTCCATTACCCGAACCCTGGCGGCCATCTTGGATATAGTGAGGATCTGAAAAACAACTTTTTTGCAGGGGACCATCTAAGGCTATTGTGGCCAAGTTTGGTTTTAATTGGCCCAGTAGTTTCAGAGAAGAAGATCTTTGAATGTGTTTTCCCATAGGGTCCAATGTTAAAACTATGATCCCCAGCTGGCAGCCATCTTGGATATAGCACGGATCTGAAAAACAACTTCTTTGCAGGGGACCATGGAAGGACTATTGTAGCCAAGTTTGGTTTCAATTGGCCCAGTAGTTTCAGAGGAGATGATCTTTGAATGTGTTTTTCCATAAGGTCCAATGTTAAAACTATGATCCCCGGTGGTGGCCATCTTGGATATAGCACAGATCTGAAAAACAATTTTTTTGCAGGGGACCATCTAAGAACTATTGTGGCAAAGTTTGGTTCCAATTGGCCAAGTAGTTTCAGAGGAGAAGATCTTTGAAAGTGTTTTCCAATATGGTCCAATGTTAAAACTATGATCCCGCTGGCAGCCATCTTGGATATAGCGCGGATCTGAAAAACAACTTCTTTGCAGGGGACTATTGCGGCCAAGTATGGTTCCAACTGGCCCAGTAGTTTCAGAGGAGAAGATCTTTGAAAGTGTTTTCCCATAGAGTACAATGTTAATTTTTGCAGGGGACCATCTAAGGACTATTGTGGCCAAGTTTGGTTTTAATTGGCCCAGTAGTTTCAGAGGAGAAGATCTTTGAATATGTTTTTCCATAGAGTCCAATGTTAGAACTATGATCCCCGCTGGCGGCCATCTTGGATATAGCGCGGATCTGAAAAACAACTTTTTTGCAGGGGACCATCTAAGGACTGTTGTGGCCAAGTTTGGTTTCAATTGGCCCAGTAGTTTCAGAGAAGAAGATCTTTGAATGAAAAGTTTATGCCGGCCGGACGCCGGACACCGGACGCAGGACAGACGGACAACGGACCAAAAGTGATGGCAAAAGCTCACCCTGGCTATAGCCAGGTGAGCTAAAAACTTAGCATGTTCGCTAGACTGTGAAATTAGATTAACTGACAAAAGCAGGATAGCAGACCATCATGTATCACCCAAAACCAAAATGCCAAATATCAGTGACATGCCACTGAAAACCAAACATGTTCACTAGACCATGAAAATAAGGTCAAGGACTAAAACAAAATAGTAGGTTGTCACCTTCCATCTAAGACAAACCCACATACCAAATATTATTGACCTTACATTAATAGATAGTAGGAAATTTAACATGATCACTGGACCATGAAATTGAGGTCACAGGCAAAAGCCATATAGCAGACTGTCATGTACTACTCAAGACCAACCTTTTTACCAAATATAATTGACCTATCACTTACAGTTACTGAGAAAATGACCTAATCATAAAAACGAACAGACTAACTGATACCATGTAGATTATACCGGCCACTAAAGCAGGGGTATAATGAATTAAATATAGATTGAAAAATGACATTCCGCACGATTATTGACTAAAGTTCACCCACATCAGATATTGAACGGCTTGTGCGAAAAGTCAGTAATCACAGTACATGAGTAAATATCTGTTTTGTCCAATTTAGGACCAGATTAAATGAATCATCCACATTTGTGGTATTGTCTACCATTCATTCTGCAATGCTTGGTAAAACTGCTGAAGATTTTGCAGCGGTAGTTTGCATTGGTCAAATTCATTACATATATGCTCAATAAAGATCTGTTTCTGTATTACCAACACATCACATTTTACATTCCGTCTGTTGGTCTTAACAGTCAACAGTGACACGTTCCATAAACAAACCATTTAAATATCAATCTGTAACCAAGTACCTAATTTTTCGTCAGAAATGAATCTGTTTATGCAGTATGTCTAAAAACTGCACAGGACTCCTGAGCACTCAGGACCTAAAATGTGCACTCAGGACCATTTACTGTTTCTCTTTTTGCACACAGGATATACATTTTGAAAGATTGGGTTGTATTTAGTTATGTGCACAGTTTGAAATTTCGACTTCTGTACCAAAACGTATTGATGCCAGATGAAGGAAAAATATACCCTGAAATTACAAGATGTAATATCTCATAATTATGAGATATATGATTATTAATACATGGCCTTTTCCATATCAGTACAGTTATCATCTCGAGACTCCTATATTATCCTGTGGCGTCAGCCGAGGGCTGATGTGGGTCGAGGGATGATAACTGTGCCAATATGGAAAAGGCCATGACTTAATTTGTTTATTATATACTTCCAATTAAACGTTCTGATATGGCTTTTTCAGAATGAGGCAGGCTGATATCGCCATATCAGACTGGGTATGTTGATATGAGCTGTTAACTTCCGGGTATATTACATGATATGCATTTACACAGAGCATATCTGTGCTAAGTTATGTAATAATATCTCACAATTATCTCTAATTAAGGAAATTATTTAGTATAATCTCATAATTATGAGTTAACAAGTCATATATATGAAAAAGAAAGGAAATAGGGTAAATTTCAAGGAGACAACATCCTATATCCAGGTTAAAAGGACCCAAAACAAAGCATCTAGGGTAACCGTACGGTCTTCAACACAGTGAGGAACCTCACACCATATAGCAAGCCCTAAATGGTCCCAAAAAAGGTAAAAAGGTAAATAAATCAATGGAAACAAACCATATCCAATAACCCAAATATCAAGAAACTAAAATTTTATAAGAAGACAAGGACAAGCCAATGACCAACATATTCCTGACTTGGGACAGGCGCAAAAATTGCAGTGGGATTAAACTAGTTTTCTTGGATCCAATATATGAGATAATTACCTCATAATTTTGAGATGATCATGCAATTATCATGAGATAATATCTCATTATTATGAGATTTCATCTCGATATTATGAAATAATATCTGTTTTTTTCATAATTATTAGATATTTTTTTCTTTATGTGGCATCAATACGTCCGCACTTTAATTAAAGTGTGTGGCATGTGCCCCTGATTTTACAGGTATTCAAATGAGAAAATTAACAGCTTCAATAAACAAGACAGAGACAATTTTCCATGTTTTATGCAAACAGATTGAGGTAAATCTCTGCCAAAATTAAAAGTCAATAACAAAATATTGTACACAAGTTACGAAATGTCTAGTACCAAATACCCAGATATTCAAGTCAATACCGAATTGTCCGAGTATGAAATGTCCAGGTACTGATTACCTGCAGAACCGTACATGTAGCTCTTATTGTCCTTATGCCAATGTTTTTATAGTTAAGGACCTATGGTCTGCCAAATCAGAAAGATAACCAGAGGCTCTAAAGAGCCTGTATAGCTCACCTGGTCCACGGCTGACATAAACTGCAGCCCAAAATACCTCAATGTTAAAGTGTCTCATTTTCTAGAAGTTTCAAAGGAGATCTTCGAACTTGTTTTCCCCATAGGGTCAAATGTTAAACTATGTTCCCTGCTGGCGGCCATCTTGGATGAAGTGCAGACTTGTCAGATATATTTGTGACCAAGTTTGATACCAACTGGCCAAGTAGTTTCAGAGAAAAAGGTCTTTGAATATGTTTTCCTCATAGGGTCCACTGTTAAACTATGTCCCTGCTGGTAGCTATCTTGGAATGGATGCAGAATTATCAGACACATTCTTCAATGGGGACCAACTATGGACATTTGTCACCAAGTATGGTTCCAATTGCTGGTAGTCATCCTGGATGAGGTGCAAGCACGTCAGACAACTTCCATAGTGAAGATAAAATCAGAAAACACACCAAAGGTGCAACAGATAAGTTGCGAATATTTGTTATTTTCATAAGTACATCATCCAATACACAAAAAGTTGTATACAAGCATAAGGATTCTTTTATTTCAATCAGAGACTTGTAATGGAACTTTCACAGGATTTTTGACTTTGTCACAACTTGTCTAAAAATTTGGGCAGGGGTTATAATCTAGGTGATAGCCAAAACATCCCCAGTCCACTTCCAAAAAACTTTGGATAGGGGTTCCCATTCAAATCTAATTTTTGAACATTGCTGAAATCGTAAAAGTATGTAGAAGAATACTTTTTTTAATTTCAGTTTTCTTGTTTGGTTTCCATGGTAACCAAAAGCTCTATTATCCATTACATCTCATTTCAGACCACCATTTAAAATTGAGCAGGGGTTCCCTTATTATCCAGGTAACACATATTGCTGAAATCAAAACATTCAAAGTCCCCCTTTCAAAAAAAAATCAACAGGGGTTCCCTGTAATCTACTTTATACATATTTCTGAAATTGTGAAGAAAAATAAGTAGCAGAATACATTTTTTCAAAGATTAAGTGTTCTGGTTTGGTTTCCATGGCAACTGAAAACATCCATTACAACCCATTTCAGACCACCATTCAAAAAAAAAATTTGACAGGGGTTTCCCTTATAATCTAGGCAATTCATATTGCTGAAATCAATAATTGATCTTTGAGATTCAGCAAATTTATAAAAAATCAGAATACTGAAATGTATTTTTTTCATCTATAGTTTTATTTTAACTGGACATTGCAAAAACTTTTAGAAATATTGAATATTTCTTCAAATTAAATTTATTACCTCCCTTTTTTAACTTTGACTTTTCATTATATCTTTTTTTTAAGTTAATGACACCCAAAAAAAGTGTGTTGATGTAAATAATAAGATCTATTAAATAAATACAACATGTTCTAGTAATATAAATAGTACTTTTGTATGAATAATAAATCTTTTTTAGCTATTTTTGTTATCAAATAATACCAAACATGTGATTTAAGACTTTATTTCCTGATTTTAATGAAATGCTAAATTTTGTTAAATTTTTAGCAGATTTTGACCTTCACCTTTGTCACACAAACCTCAAAGTCGATAGGATTCCTCCTCTAATCATAAGTCATGTCTGTGCAAAGTTTCATTATGTGGTTCTCAAGATATCACACGGAAACCAAAAGATAACGTCCGGTCACCCAGACGCCCAGACACCATTCATCATTTGTCGCAGCTAGGCTAAAAATGTAGTCCTTGACAAACTAAACATTTTTGCAATTACATCTTAACCTCTTTTTCAAATGGTTTTTTGAAATACAAGGCAAAATGTATAAAATTACGAAAATTCGAACAATAAAGGGCAATAACTCCTATAACTGTACTCAGGTTTTCTTTAAAAATTCCAAGTGGGTAGATCTTGACATGCTGAACATTTTTGCAATTTAATGTTGTCCTCTATCTGTGATGGTTTTTTTTTGGATAAAAAATAAAAAAATATTTAAATTTTGAAAATATTTATTGGAAAAGGGCAATAACTCCAAAACAGGTAATCTTATTTTCTTCAAAATCACAGGGTAGGTGGATCTTGTCATGCTGGTCACTTTTACCCCAAACAGATTTTTTATATCGGTAATGGTTTTGAATTATTTGTCAAAAACAGCAATTTACCCCTATGTGCTAGTTTTAGTAATGGCAGCCATGTTGTTTAGTCCTTGGGCTCATCAGATATAATTTTGAAACAGGATACCCTAATTATTATTCAGGCCAAGTTTGGTTAAAATTGGTTCAGCGGTTTGAGAGAAGATTTTTGAAAATTTTACCACGAAGGGACGGACAGACAGACAGACGGACAACGGACGACAAGTGATGGCAATAGCTCACATGACCCTTTGGGTCAGGTGATGGCTGATTAATTAAATTAACAATTAGTTATAAATATTTCTAATTCATTTGTTAATATTTATAATTGAATAATAAATATTAATACTTGAATTAAAAATATTAATAAATTATCTGTTAGTATTAAAAATTTATTTGATAATATTTATAATTCAATTGCAAATATCAATAATTCGACAAATTATAAATATTAATAATTCGACAAATTATAATTATTAACAATTCATTTATTAATATCTAAATGAATTATAAATAAAAGCAATTGAATTATAAATATTAATAAATCAATTATAAATATTAACTAAATATTAATAATTCATTTATAAATATTTATAATTCATTTATTAATATTAAAAAATCATTTATAAATATCTATAATACATTTATTAATATTAAAAAATCATTTATAAATATCTATAATACATTTATTAATATTAACAACTCACTTAATAAGATTACAATTCAATTTATGAATATTTCATGCACGTGTCCATATAGTGTCCTTCCTTTGTGTAAAGTTTCTTTAAAATCCTTCCACTGGTTTAAGAGGAGTTGCGCTTACGAGGTAATATGTGCAGATGGAATCAATGAAAAGTAAAAGTCAAATTATCTCCCCTTCCTGGTTTTGGACAATAATTATATTCGTTCATGCACATGTCCATATAGTGTCCTTCCTTCATGTGAAGTTTCATCAAAATCCTTCACTTGGTTTTAGAGTTGTGTTTACGAGGCAATCTGAGAAGATGGAATCAATGAAAAGTCAAAAGTAGAATTATCTCCCCTTCCTTATCTGGATAATAATAATATTCCTTCATGCACATCTCCATATAGTGTCCTTCCTTTGTGTAAAGTTTCATTCAAATCCTTCGAGGGGTTTAAGCGGAGATGCGCTTACAAGAAGTATGGACAGACAGATGGACGGAGAGACAGACAGACAGACAGGGTGATTCCTATATACCCCCTAAACTATGTTTGCAGGGGGTATAATAAATGGATTATAAAAATTAACAATTGAATTTTAAATATTTATGAATAAATTGTTTACATGTTTATTGATAAATCATGTATTTTTGTCCACTATGGCTTGCCATTACCCCAAAAAGGACCAAAATGACTGATTCATTAATATCAAAATTATTAATATAAATATTGAATTGTTGCATATAGTCTATAGATTTGCAATAAGCTTTTGGAATTTTGGTTCCGGTTCCAACTTTGGTAAATTTCCTGAAAATGTCAAAGACACATATTTTTTTTTTAATTTTGGCATATTATCTTATAGACCTTTTTATTCACAAATTCACGGGATGCCGCCATTGCCGACTTCCAAATGAACTTGTTACCGGAAGGGTGTAACGTTCGTAACACCTCGGCGTTTGCCGATCTATCGGTATAAGGTTTAATGATACAGGTGTCATACTTCAACCGTTAATTACTCCAATAACACCTGTTGAGAAAGTGGTCAAAACCTATCTATGTGATAAAACAATTTTTATGACATCAAAGAAACCGCCTAATATATATTAATATATTGCAAATAACTGTTAATTAAGCAGAGAAGGTCGATATAATACAAGTTGATTAAGAAAACTGAACTTTGTTTTGAAGGAAAAGAAATCGAATTCACAAGTAATTTAGATTAATGAATTAATCATAGAAAAAAACATTTGAAGTATTCTTGATAGATTTTCCGAAGGTTTGGAAAAATAACCTGGATATTAATATTTTTTATAAAGGATTTTAATGTGCATATACAAGCTCTTAAAATTGTTGCTCACATTCATAACATTGTAGAAATGGACTTTTATTCAGCTAACCAGATTAATAAAAAAAATGATAATATATTTATGTTGAATGCTTTTGAAATATCTGCTTCCTGAAACATTTTGTATTTAGTTTATAAAGTTAAAAAAAGAAGTATTTAATTCAAATAGTCTCTGGAAATATTATTTTTTGTAGTGTCGGCAAGACAATGACAACAAAAAATTATGAACTGCACTTCTTTTATTTGAATAATGCACGGGAATGTCATTCTGCAAGAGTAAAAAAAAAATAGTTACATGAAACAAAATAATTCCACACTTAAAAACACGTAAATGGATGAAAATAAATAAAGATTAAAATGCACAATTTTAGATTTGTGATAGCGTGCAACTTGTCGAAATTAAAAAAAATTCAAATAACATATCGCAGCTATTTATTCCTTCATTTATGTTATGAGTCGTGTTTCTTTAATTTCTTTTGAGATGGGGTTCAAACTATATTTCGGGGATAAATTGGTTTATGCAATGAAAATATTGACTATTTACCAAATTTTGAAATTGGCCTGAGTTACCTTCCACCGACCAGAAAGACATAGCCATAATTTTTGTGCTAGAAAGGAGCAGTCCAACTGGAAAGTGGTTTTGTGTGATGCAATAGTACTTTGTTCTATTTCTGAGAGAAAAATATGTGTAGAAATAAATTATTTGTGAAATTTAATTTCAAAACACGTGGTAAATAAAAATTTTATTTTAAAATCCACTACCTTCATTTCTTTGTGGAAGCAATCAAAGGGTCATAAGATTGATAAAATAAACTGATCTGTATATTAAGGACACGTGCCATGCCTCCACCTGGACACAACCGTTTATTGTCACCTGGACGGAAGCAAGAATTGCTGAATTATGTAATATTCTACAATACGCAAAAAATTTATTGTAAAAAATTTTACATGGATTTTCATACTAACTGCATTTTATAATTTATTAGTGTATAAAAATTTAATTTGAACACGTATATATTTCAATACAGATACCTGTTTGAAATAAAAATGTAAAAATTCTACTTTTTTAATTAATTTAATCAGGACAAATGACCATACGTTGCCACGGTAAAAATCGAGCCTACACCCTCTTAATGGCGGACGACTATGCGGCACCTGGTGGTCAAGTTCGATAACTCTGTAATCACCAATTTCTGAAAGCGTCTATATTCTGACAAGTGCTTGGTAAAAAACAAAATTCTGATAACTTAGGATTCTGAAAGGCGGTTCCAATTTTGGTAAATTTCCTGAAAGTCTCAAAGACCACTTATTTTTTGGAATTCTACCTAGCAACCATATTTAAAATGTTTGTGTAGTTTAGGATGAACATTTTCATCAATTGGATTTCAAAAATATTTGATTCCAATTTTGGTGAATTTCCTGAAAGTCTCAATGACCACTTATTTTTTGGAATTCTACCTAGCAACCATACTTAAAATGTTTGTGTAGTTTATGACGAACATTTTAATGAATTGGATTTCAAAAATATTTGATTCCAATTTTGGTAAATTTCCTGAAAGTCTCAAAGACCACTTATTTTTTGGAATTCTACCTAGCTTCCATACTTAAAATGTTTGTGTAGCTTAGTACGAACATTTTCATCAATTGGATTTTAAAAATATTTGATTCCAATTTGGTAAATTTCCTGAAAGTCTCTAAGACCACTTATTTTTTGGAATTCTACCTAGCAACCATACTTAAAATGTTTGTGTAGTTTAGGACGAACATTTTCATCAGTTGGATTTCAAAAATATTTGATTCCAATTTTGGTAAATTTCCTGAAAGTCTCAAAGACCACTTATTTTTTGGAATTCTACCTAGCAACCATACTTAAATTGTTTATTTAGTTTAGGAAAAACATTTTCATCAGCTGGATTTTAAAAATATTAATTCCAATCTTGGTAAATTTCCTGAAAGTCTCAAAGACCACTTATTTTTGGAATTCTACTTAGCAACCATATATCCTAGAATTCTTTTAGTAACAATAATGACTATCAATAGGTAGATTTAAAATAAAGTGAAAAAAATATGCCAAGGGTGTAAAACAACTGTTTTCTGTGTCAAACAGGGAGTGCGGGGATAGCTGTCGTTTCCGACAACATCTAGTTATAAATATCAATAAATCAGTTACTAATATTAACAATTCATTTATAAATATTAATAAATCAATCATTAATAATAACAATTGATTTGTTAATATATATATATTATTAGTAATTTGTTTTGTGAGTATGCAATACAAGCTGAGAAATCCATCCGAGCAAAACAAACTAGAGGTACTGTGGCCTGGACGGCCACAAAATGATACCCCCCACTCCCCATGTAGAAGATCCCCAATATAATTTGTCACTAAAATAGTTATAACTGCACAATTCCCGGTAAACAGGAAGTAGATAGTCGGCAATCCTAAAATCACTACTTGCAGTATAAGGCATCATTCTTAACTTGCATACAAAATTTCAAAATTTGTCAAGTTGCAGTGATAAGTAGTTACTGAGAAAACTGTTACGAAAATTTTCTACGATTGACAAAAGATCTCTAAAATTAACTAAGTCAGTAAACAGGAAGTAGATGTCCGGCAATCCTGAAATCCCTACTTGCAGTATAGGACATCATTATAAACTTGCATACAAAATTTCAAGTTGCAGTGATGAGTAGTTACTGAGAAAACTGTTACGAAAATTTTCTATGAGTGACAAAAGATCTCGAAACTTAACTAAGTCGGTTTACAGGAAGTAGATGTCCGGCAATTCTGTAATCGCTACTTGCGGTATAAGACATCATTATAAACTTGCATACAAAATTTCAAGTTGCAGTGATGAGTAGTTACTGAGAAAACTGTTACGAAAATTTTCTATGATTGACAAAAGATCTCGAAAATTAACTAAGTCGGTAAACAGGAAGTAGATGTAAAATCCTGTAATCGCTACTTGCTGTATTGGACATCATTATAAACTTGCATACAAAATTTCAAGTTGCAGTGATGAGTAGTTACTGAGAAAACTGTTACGAAAATTTTCTGCGATTGACAAAAGATCTCGAAAATTAACTAAGTCGGTAAACAGGAAGTAGATATCCGGCAATCCTGTAATTGCTACTTGCAGTATAAGACATCATTCTGAACTTGCATACAAAATTTCAAGTTGCAGTGATGTGTAGTTACTGAGAAAACTGTTACGAAATTTTTTCTACGATTGACAAAAGATCTCGAAAATTAAATAAATCGGTAAACAGGAAGGAGATGTCCGGCAATCCCGAAATCGCTACTTGCGGTATAGGACATCATAATAAACTTGCATACAAAATTTCAAGTTGCAGTGATGAGTAGTTACTGAGAAAACTGTTACAAAAAATTGTTTGCTATCACAGACAGACAGACAGACGGACAGAGTGATTCCTATATACCCCCTGAACTTCGTTCGTGGGAGGTATAATTACTAATAGTATTTTTATCGCTAATTCTATTATTGAAACATATCAGATATATGTTTCCTTTTTCAGTGAAGTAAATTTTTTAGTTAAACAAATAATTATTGGTTAAAAATGGCGCTTTCTTTCTTGGAATTATTTTTGTGATGAAACTTCACGCCACGTCATATTAATTCACTGTTGCTAACGTCCCATAGAGATTGACGATAATATGCCTGTATCAGCGCAGTGCAGTGATAATAGAATTGTCGTCGCCCGGAAACAATTGAAAATTGCGCAAATTAGCGTTAATTATAATTCATGCTTATTTCTTAATATTAACAATTCATTTCTAAATATTTATAATTCATTTATTAATATTAATAATTCATTTATTAATATTTACAATTCAATCATAAATATGAAAAATTCCTTTTCCATTCATAAATATTAATAAATAAATTTTAAATATTAATAATTGAATTATAAATATTTATAAATGAATTGTTAATATTAGCAATAAATTGTTAATAATAATAAATCACTGTTAAGATTAATAAATCAGATATTTTGTCACATTTGGCTTGCAGTACTATACAATAGAGCTACAATATTGCGCAGCTAGGTACTGATATGTCTAGGATTCGTGTCAGCTTCA
This sequence comes from Modiolus philippinarum, assembly GCA_002080025.1. Taxonomy (NCBI): domain Eukaryota; kingdom Metazoa; phylum Mollusca; class Bivalvia; order Mytilida; family Modiolidae; genus Modiolus; species Modiolus philippinarum. The sequence goes on from MJUU01041666.1 coordinate 55,648, forward strand.
TGTGCCACCCTTCGCCAAGTTGTAGCACATGACGTAGTCAATAAGATGTTGTGGATTCTGTGGATATTCTACATTAGTGCATTTTGTCCCATAGGAAGGAATATAACACTACCGGGATAAATTCATAGACGGGAAAAAAACTAAAGTTCATTTAACTTACTCCGAAAGCTTTTAAAAGCACTTCTTTGGTATGATTTCTTCACCTTCTAAATATCCCTCTGCAAACTTTGTCCTAGATAATAACATCACACTATATAAAGTGTTGATTTTTGCACTGATTCGCAACATGGTTTTATCAAGGGCGCAGTGAAAGATATTTTATTAACCAATCAAGGTGCCCATAAAGATTTTCTATATCTTTAACGACTGCACATCATGTGCCGTTATCTATAACAGGTAGCAAAATTTTAGTGGTGCATTTATCTTTCTTTGACGAAAGGAACAACCAGGGACTAGTGTATATTTGTTTATACTGTCCCTGGAACAACTGCATGGCATTTAAAAAAAGGGAAGCATACGGGATTTGTTTCTCTTAAGGTGTCTGCAGGGTACTATTTTCCTATTAAAGAATTTTGTAAAATTTTCTGTGTAGAAACGTAATTGTATTATAATGGAATAAAAAAGATAACAGGAAACACCTACAATGGCCGAAAAACATAGCCACATGCCAGAAAGTAAATAGGAACTGCACAAGAAAAGATATAAAATAAGATTTGGGGGTCACCGTGCATTTAAGCACAAAAACTGAAATTGAAAATTTCAGGATTTCACATAGAAACGTTAGGGAAAATGATTATAAATATGATAGGATAGCTTGAAAAAATTATTATAGATTTTGTTCATACCTTGCATGTGTTTTGTAATTATTATAAAGTTTACTCATAAAAAATAAAAATAAGGGGTCACCGTTGAAATAAGAGAGATAAATTGCGCAATGTTAATTTCTCTAGTGATATCTATGTTAAATTCTTTTATCAAATTATCTCCCTTGTATAATTTCTGTGTTCTGTAAATCCAGCTTCAAATTTAAAGCTTGTGTGTTTTATTTCACCTTTTTGTAATGAAAATGTTGTAAAAGTGATTAGGAATAATAATTTTAAATACTTTGGAACTTTCTTGACATTTCAAATAACTACTTTGTTAAATTTTTTAATGAATGATACCCAAATAAACAAGTATAAGACAAAAATGGCGGAATAATACCACTGAGACACCTTAATTATATATATATATATATATATATATATATATATATAACGGTCTATCAACGGGATTAAAAAAATGAATATCGAGCTTGCCTTCCCACCGAGGGATTTGGCTGTTCTTCGAATGCACAGATATTACAGACAGATTACACTGCCCACGCCATCTCTGTGGGAGACCAAAGGGATATATATATATATTATTTATGAAATATCCAGTTTAGTATCTGTATTTAAAACGTAATTTGAAAGGAACATAAATTTATTGCTGCGGTCAACCTGGGACTAATCCCAGGGTCAACTTTCCGTTTACCAATGAAGATTTAGGGACTTATCATTTTTTACCTGGACGGGGGGGGTGGTCAAAATGTAGGGGGGTCATTTTTTTTCTCTGTGGTCAAAAGGGGGATCAATTTTTTCTCTTAATGAGAAAGGGGGGATCAATTTTTTTTCAGCTTGTCACCCACAATGAACATGATGGGGGGATCAATATTTTTTATAAAACATTTCCTGCCAAGCCTCGTACTTTAAGAACCTTAAAATCCTTTATAGTATACCACAATTTCACTTTTATTATGCACATTTTACAAGTCAGTGAAACCATCCTCTGATAATAATGTCACAGTATAAAAGTCAAAAGGGTCAGAGTCTTCATCAGATGAAGTTTCTTTTTTATGAGCAACGTCGGTGTCACTATCACCTGACATACAAGAATCATGAATAGTTTCCAGGGGTTCTTCATTGTTTGTGCTTATGTCACTTTCACTTGTGTCATCTGACTCTGCTGGTGTTGCCTATTGAGATATATTTGCTGCACCTTTCACAGTAGTCCTAAATTTCTTATTAAAAGCGTCTTTTAATAAATTTGAAACGTCTTCATAAAAAAAATCACATCCAGATAACTTCTTCACAGCCTTCAGCTCTTGTCTTGGCCTAATGTGTTTTAATCCATCCCTATTAATGTCATTCGATGTGATTTTGTATTGAGTGTTGAATGAAAATGTTGATGGGCAACATTGTTGATACATACCACCAATCAGAACTTTTTTGAGCAACTTTTCACAAGCCATGGAAAGGCGTTTATCCTTTTGCCGGGGGGTCATATTTTTTTTGTCAATGTTGAGAGAGGGGATCAATTTTTTTTGTATGTTGATGAGGGGGGTTAAAAAATATCAAAACCTCTCATTTCAAATGACCAACCCCCCGTCCAGGTAGAAAATGATAAGTCCCTTACACCCCAAGCTGTCTACCTTTCATTGACTCGCCGTCATTGTATACATTTGTTAGGTTTTCATGTCTGATATTTCTACAATGTAGACATTTGACATCGATGAATCTAACCAGAGACATATAATTAATGTATTTACATGTCTCAACAAATTATAATATTCATAATTTTATTACAATTTAGTTTGTTGTGTCTAATCATATATGTTTGTACTGTTATATGCCTCCATGGGCCAGTGATTTGTTTAATAAATATTACTTACTTACTTACTTACTTACTTACTGTCTCTGATCTAACACATTGTGTAAGCTTGGGGTGTTAATCTTGACTACATTACAATTAAAGTTTTGCCACTTCCTTGACCGTAGCAATAAAAAAGAGATGTATAAGGCCATTCTGTGTTCAGTTCGCGTCAACTTCATTTTTAAAACTGATGAAGGAGGGTATAATACAAAGAAACAAAGAACACCAGAGGCTCCCAGGAGCCTGTATCGCTCACCTGGCTTTCAGTTGCCACAATCAAGGTAACATTGCAAGTTATACAGTTGATCTTTAGTTTCTCAAACTTTCGTAGCTCAAACACCTCCAATATTTTGAACTGTTTTTAAAGTCTGATCATGTTTTACTATATTTCTTTGTTGGGCTGTTTTGACAAAAAA